>JAHLWZ010000948.1:0-39626 GCA_020536535.1 Pelomyxa schiedti | reverse complement strand
ATTTCTACATGGTGCAAACGGTCTGTCTTTGCCAAGTCCAACTCCCAGTCATTACTTTGTCTCATTGTGAAATGTGTCTGTGTAGGTTGTTGTGTGCCAACCTTTTGTAGTTGTTTGTGGTGCAGCAAACAGTAAATAAAACAACGTTAACAACAATTGACGTTTTTACAGTAAAGAACGAAACCAAGAAAGCTGGAATTCTGCTATTTCCATGTATGTACAAAAAACTCGAGATGGAGAAATATCACAGATGTAGGTCGTCAACTTCCAAGAACCCAGTGTACTGGATCTGGTCCTCTGACTGACACCTTAATTTGCCTGGCGGGGTGTCACTCCAATTTACAATCGCACTGTGAGGGTGCCTCTGCTATTTTTCTCTAGAAAAACTCTGTTGATGGAACAAGATCTTGGAGAAAGACAGGTGGTTTGTGCAGTGGCAGAGGGCAGATATGGAGAGGTGTGGTAGCGGTACCATGTGATTCAATGTGTGACTTGTTGTTTGCAGGTGGGGATTGCTGCGTACGGAATTGGAGGCGGCGAACTGAAACTGATGCAGCTCGTAGACAACAAGACACACATTTTTGCTGCCACGAATTTGTATGCTCTGAATCCCGTGCAGGTTGTGGCCAGAGTCTCACCTGCCACTTTGTCTCACGAGCAGGTGCAGATTCTCATTTCGCAAACAACAGACAGCTCTACGTTGTCGTTGCTGCTCAGAAATATGTTCTCCCCAGAGCGAATTCTGGTTTCTCCTCGTTCAAACTTCAATGAAAACGAAGGTTGAGGCCTCTGTTGGCTTTTTTGTTTGTTTGGGACTGAATGCTTTTGTCAGGACTGTTGGAAGTGAAACGCTTGGCCTTGAAAGAGACATCGTAACGCGCTTTACCTCAATCTTCAATTTCATTCACTACTTCTGTCAGGACCTTGGACTTGGAATCACCAACAAGGTACCCAGGTTTTAAAACATTTCCCTTTCCCTTACCAAATTTATGCAGACACCTTTGTCTAGCCTCTGCTTGTGCCCTCCTTAAATTCTTGTCCTGCAACTATTCCTCTCTAGCGTTCCACTCCTCTTCCCTCAAGGTTTGTGGAGGCCAAAAGCAGTCCCGTCTAATTGAACCTTTTTAGGTTTCCATGCACTCTGCGGAAGGAAAAATGTTGATACCCCCAAGTAGGATGCCTGCCTATCTCTGCTGTAAATTGGGAGTGATAACACCTTCAATAGTTACCGTGGAGCACCTTGAATTGATCCGAAATTTTCGCACTGGCAGTAGACAGAATACCCTATTCTCCACAATCAATTTCACAGCAACCAAGTCTGGAGGTGTGTGTCACCTGTCAAGATTTTGCCCTGGGTCAACTAACTTTCCTTTTTTTCTCAGGGAGATTGTTACTAAGTACCATTGTCAGTCCACTTGCAGGTGAGTATTTGAGATGATTCAACACCGCAATTTTGACCCAGGTCTAGATATGCCCACTATCGCTCTTCGACATGAGGCTGTTGAGGAAATAATTAGCAATCCCACCTTACACAATAACATAAGCAACCTGTTTCCAAAATTCACAGTGGATGTGGGAAGACTGGTCGACCAACTTATGTTGACAAATTTCGGCTCCTCCAAGAAGCAAACCAGATCGGCAATCAAGTGCCTGGTAACAAATGGAACATACACTTAAGCATTCTGCTGACACCCCCCAAAATCTCGAAACAGTTGGAACTTAAGCACGTTCTACAACTTTCTCCACAACTGGCCCAAACTTTAAGTTGTGCAACGTGCCCCTTGTTTAGCCTCATACGTCAAAATCTGGTCTGCCACCAGGGGAGATTATATGTGACAGTACATTAACTCAAGTAACACAGGATAATTCCAGTCTGTCCGAAATTGTAACTTGGATATTGGTATTGTTCCACGTGATTGATTGAAACAATTAGTCTTATCTTGTTCAAAGGAAGTGGTGGAAGAAAAAGCTGTATTGACAAAATCTGCCCATCAGCTGAAAACGGAGTTGTGTTTCGCTGTAAAAGCTAATGTGAACACATTGCTGGATATTGCACGGAAGACTTATACTGAATCTATTGATGGCAGGCCCTTGCCCTTACATCAGCACAATTTAACACCGAGTTCAGATATTCATCAAACTGTGGAGAACTACAAAAAGGTATCCATCTGTGTTTCAATAAGAATTCATTTTCCAATTAATTGGGCAAAATCAATCTCTCCCAGTCAGGCCTTCCAATCAAAATTAAGGTTTTTTCGCCCGTCAAGTAGGTTTTACTCTCACATCCTCCTCTAAGTATGCTGTAAGACGAGGGTACTTTTTGGAAGCCCCAGGGGAATTAGTAGGGTCGGATCCAGCACTGGTCTCTGGTGTCATTCAAATACATAAAGGACCCGTAAATTGGACATTCTCCACACCTGAACTGGCTTCATTGAACCGGAAAAATACCGATTCCGCTGACGAGATTTACTTCCTCTCTGAAAAGTGGGCTCTCTTTGCATATCTTTTCAAAATTTCACTCTTTAAAAATTCCTTCAAAAATAGAATTATCCAAGGCCTCTTCACGCAAATCAGGTGACAACAGACAACAAACCATTTTCTAAAATAACTGTATTCTCACGGAGCTTCTTAGGCAGCAAGTAGCCTATCTACATCAACTGTACGAAATGCCACGCTTCTAGTTTAGTACTAACATCGAAAGTGAGGAATCCATGGTGATTACTTTTTCGTCGGTTATGGTAACTTAATTCCGAACAAGGCTCTACTTGACATGCTTACCTCCTTTGCAACCTATTCTATGGAAAACAATTGCGGTCTTCCACACAACCAAAAAATTTACGCACCCAATTTCCTGTAGTGAGACCGTTGATCACAGCAGATGGACCACTTGCCATTACGCAAGGAAGACATCCCATCCTGGAAAAGATTTTACATGGAGGATTTGTGCCAGTATCCCCCTTTTATTGATACTTACTTCCGCTAAGCATTGCAGAACGACTCTTACATATGTGATACCTCGTCTTATCACATCATTCTGGGTAAATAGTTTTTCTAGATGTCTGGTGGCTCTTATTCCATTCAGGACCCAATATGTCCGGAAAAAGCACCTACATTCGGCAGGTCGCGCTCCTCACAATTTTGGCACATATTGGCTGCTTTGTTCCTGCAACTTTCGCTTCGTTTCGATTGGTGGACCGTATACTTTCCAGGTAACGACAAAAGATTGACCTGTCTCAACCAATAAACAAGAATCGGGTCAGATGAAAGTACTGAGGGCAATGCGTCCTCTTTTATGACTGAAATGCGTGAAATTCACTACATCTTACAGGTATATACCCAAAATCACGAGAGATCATCACTAAAAAAAAAAAACAACCAAAAAAGAATCAGTCAGACAGAGCCCTTGTTCTTATTGGTAAAAATGAAGTACTAAGGAAATTGAAATAACATTAACACTGCACATTGGGAAATACCCGCCCAGATGAACTTGGAAGAGGCAAGAAAAAAACAAAAAAAAGAGAGCCGTTGACAGAGATTGTGACTCCCGGTAATAGGTACATCGACAGCAGAAGGGGAAGCATTAGCATGGAGTATTTCTGAACATCTTGCCTTGCGAAGCTTCGGGCATTTTCTTTTTGTAACCCACTACTCTCGCTTGTCTCTGCTGCAAGAGCTTTACCCAAATATTGCCACCTATCACTTCCAAGTTAATAGAGCTCTACCCCACCCCCATTCTCTCCTTAAGTTATAATAGGTGGAGCGGAATTCGAGGGAAGGATTTCGACCCCTCTTCCTACTGTCACAGGGAGGGAATTCTTCCAACTCCAGGTATTGTCATGAACTTTTTCTGCTACGCAGCTGACTTGCGATTGAGATACGCAATAGCAGTTGCGGAGGTATCAGGCATGCCAAAAACCGTGATAGACTATGCACTACGTGTCCGGGACACGCTTCAAGCAGAAGCAACCTCCGACGATGCTCAAACCTGCACATGTGGAAATCCCGAACAGGCGGCGATGCTCGTATGGCCACCTCACCCACCCCTTTTCAATGACCTGACATAAAACGCACTCAGCTTGCTGAGAAACTGTTCCACCTCAAGCACTCCACTCTTGACACAGAATCCAAACGAGCATACCTCAAGAAGTTGAAAGAGGATATATGTAAATCACTGTAAGTAGACAACGTAACGTCATTGTAAACGATGAGGAAAAACCCTTTTTTAAAATAATCAGGAGTTTTGTTGTGTTTCTGGGCCAGTGCATAAGGCGATAAGTCTTGTGCATAAAAAGGGTGACCGGAATTTAGGGAGTTGTTGAGCCGCCAGGCTCCCAACAATAATGGGATCCACTTGTGCTAGAGATGCCAATCCAGAAAACGCAGCTTCCTAGTGTGTTGTTAAAGAGATGTGTATGATTGACGCTTCTTATGTGTTTTGTGTATTGTTTGAGTTGACATGGGAGCAGTACCTGAACTCCTTGGTCAATGTCATCCATGTGAATAAGTAGTACTTTCGTAACATCGCCGAGAATTTGCTGGCTACTTGGAGCAGAGTAGTGGCTGGCCAGGTACTTTTGTGCAAATGTGACAATTGGTCCTTTGGCTACTGCAACGCGAACAGTATTACAGTTGTCATCAAGTCGAGAAATTAACAACTTGCACAATTCTGCAGCATCTGTATCTGACGAAATATAAGTGGCACAAGGATTATGGTGCACTGGGGTCTACCGCTCAGGTTGTTGGAAGACAGAGTAAGGATGGCAGATACTATTTCACAAATCCATACACGCAAACCGTCATCTTCTTCGTCAAATCTTGCGGTATATATGGATAATGTGGAGGCCAGCCAAGAAAATGTATTGGGTACGGTTGTTTGGTGGAGTTGTGCAAATTTTCGTAGTATTAGTCGGCTACAATCAATGGCTATCTAATTTGCACTTAGAACTGGCTATTAGAGTACAGGCGCACCTTTCTCAACATTAACGAAGGAGCACCAGGTGCCCACGAAAGATTTGGTACTAAATATTCGCAGATAACTTTTTTAGCCAGAATAACATCAGTAATCAGTTGATTGTGTTCAGAAATAGTTCTCAACTGAGTAAGAGCCCTTGTCAATATTAGTCGGAGGCAGTTTGGTAAGTATGAAAAAACAAAACCTACCAAGCGCGCTTCTTTAGGTCCACATTTACATTGCAATTAATTCCAAGAAACCCGCAGAGATCAGCTTCATATTGGTGCAATGATGAAGCTGAGGCACACCGTAATAACTCAGCGAAAATTTGTGCCTCTTTGCTATCACAAGTTGCCCCATTCCATTGAAGTACAAATTTTGACAAATGCTCGACTAAGGCATTGAAGTGTGGCTCAATCATTTTGGCAAGTGTATCTACACCGCAAGATGCCACAAACGATTCAAAACTTTCCTTATGTGCGGTTGCAGATTGTGAACTGACAAATGACTCAGATCTCGACTCTTCAGCATGAATCACCAAAATGAGACAAAGGGCCTGCAAACAAATATCTTTCTTGCAGCTATTCCACTGAGATCCAACATTGAAAAATAAAGACCTTTTTGAGGGGGGAGGGCAGTCTGTTGGTACGAATTGAGATCATTTATTAGTGCTTTAAAGGCCACTTGCCAACCTACAAACAGCCACTAGGGCGCCAAAAGATTTCATGTCACTGTCTATTAAAAGGCATGAGGCAACCTCTATTTGTGTGAGTTTCCCCCTTGTTAGTGCCGTCATCGAGTACAAGTAATTGAAGAGGAAAGGGATAGAACACCTACAAGAGGAGGGATCAGATCTGCAAGGTGAGGCAAGCAGGAAAGTGAGGAGCATCCTTGCATAAAATATGAAAGTAGCTGCAAGATTGTCCATCTCTGGGTGGATTGTACAATTTGAGGAAGGATGCATGGAAGAAATCCCTGAGGACCAGAAAATGTGCCAACCATGCAACCAACTTCCTCAATCTTAAAAATGTTAAAGTAAAAAGGAATAAAGGGGCAAAGTACTAATTTCAATATGGTTTGATCTGTAGTTGCACCTTCCATATCACACAGGAACTGAATGATACTGGGAAGACTTTGCTGAGTGTAGTATTAGTGTAAGGTTGTCGGAAGAAAAGGTAAACCTGGATTTGAGATTCAGAAAACACTATCATTGCACGCAAGAGAGTTAGAGAACGGATTAGGTGGTCAATGGAAGGGCTGCTCGCTGTTGAAAGTAAAAATGACATTATGAGTGGATATTTTCTGGTAACCATAGAGCGAGTTTCCACAGGAGGTCTTCCTTTTAGATGATGAATGGAGAATATCATCAGTACAAAATACCTGGGAAAGGAGGGGGATAGTGGATATGAGTCACTGGTTCAGGTTCAGGCTGTAGTCCATCTGCCCTATTCGAGTTATCTCTTGTTTGTATGGATTATTTAGTACATGCTACGGGAACTAAGACAAAGGAGCTTTTCGTAGGAGACTGTACGAACGTCAGCGAACTACAACTGTTAAGCAATTAAGACAGGTGGACGCAAGAAATAACCTGATCAGCTACACCCGCTACCAACAAAGGAATAATCTTGTCGTCTTCAGTGCATCCTCGCATAACCCATCCAGCACAAGCCTTAATGGCAGATATTTTCACTTGTGAAGAGCTGTCTTGCAGTAGGAGCTGGGCCATGTGTACAGCTATCTCGTCAATATGGGAGACGGAACCACTTAAGACAATAGAATCGAGTGCCTTGAAAAAACAGGTTCAGTTTCAGGAAGATGGCATGGAAAGTCGTACAGCAATGGCGCTGAGCCGAATTTTAAACTTCTTGTGAAACAAAAGGCATGTCGGGTTTGCGTGCCAACGGGTGCCGCCATAGAGAGGGGATGGGGGTAAAGGTACTTCATTGGAAGTTGCCATTCCCAAAATCGAACGCACCAGAGGGTCCCCCACCAAACAGAGAGTTGCAGGTGCGTTTGTTGACAATTGACTGACTACATTACATGCAGAAATTCTCACTTCATCACAGCGATCATAAAATGAATTGGTCAATACAGCCTTGACAGTATCTATATGGGCAGGAGCAAGAGATGTGTTCTGAGCAATCAAATTCAAAACATTCAGCCATGCCAGCCTTACCTAGAGTAAGCTAAGGAAAGAAATAAGTACTCAATGATAGTACTTCTTCCGTAGGTTCAGTGGAACCTCCTTTATTTCCCAACCGACTTAACATGATGGGAAACAAGCATGGTGCATATTGTGATATCATATGTCTTCCCCCTTTTGAAAGTATGCTGTTCCAATGAGGGAAAAAAAAGTCAGGGAATGAAAAAGTGTTGAAATGTTGGACGAAAAAGATGACAGCATACCAAAACAACAGTTTAACAGAAGCTTCTCTGCAAGTATCGCTGTCGGGATCAGAGAAGCACCCAATTATTTTGACAACTACGTCGTACGCCGACACAAGAGACTCCACGACGCCGCTCGTCACAGCGTCCAGCGAAACCACTCTTGTCAAATTTTCTAATGCCTAGCAACAAAGTGAGAGGGAGAAGCGACATTGTAAGCGATTTAGAAACGACAGT
This sequence comes from Pelomyxa schiedti, assembly GCA_020536535.1. NCBI lineage: Eukaryota > Evosea > Pelobiontida > Pelomyxidae > Pelomyxa > Pelomyxa schiedti. Next base: position 32,053 of record JAHLWZ010000948.1, on the reverse strand, counting down.
CAAACGAGAAGGGGAAAAAAAAGGCAAAACCCGCGGAAAGAGAGAACCTTGAATCTTTGTCTTGAGTTTATGTGTTTCAACAGGGCGACGTGTTGGCCGCACTCTTCAACGATACCCGAGGTGCACTGCATGAGACAATGTAAAAAATTACTAGATTGATCTAAAGTGCACACTGTAACTAGAATACATCACACAGTTGTTGATGCTGAGAAGAGTAAGAAAAAGATGTTTCTATGTGTTGTTTAGTTCACTGCTTCACTGCTTGCTGTGATGAAAAGTTGTACGATTCACAAGCCAATTTACTGGGTTTCCGGGGGCGGGTCCTCCTTTAAAAAGAAGGGGCGGAAAGTGATGGTTGATTTCGCCGGGGAAATATCGCCCCAAAACTTGCTTTTTTCGTGACACCCCAAAAGCACACAGCCGTTAGCTGCCCTTTTAAGGCGGCAACGTTTCATTTTTTCTATTAAAATCAAACAAAAAAAAATTCGAAAGAGTTTGCCAACAGTAGAAAGACACAACAACATGAAGGCAGTTCTTATCCTCCTTCTTGTCGCAGCCGTAGTGGCTGACCAGCAATTCGACCGCTTCTTGGCCAAGTGTGTTTTTAGCTGCTTTCCTTCTCTCTTCCTTACCTTCTTCACACAAACCCATTCTTCCTCTCTCCTCCTTACTCCTTCCTCACTTTCATTCCTCGCTCATTAATTATCCACAGGTATGGAAAGCACTACGAGGGTGCCGAATACGTCCACAGGATGAAGATCTACAGGTCCAACCTCCGCAAGGCTGCTCAGCTCAACCTCGAGGACAACGTCTTTGGTGAGACCAAGTTCTCTGACTTGACCGAGGAGGAGTGCGTACATCCACTCACTTTTTCCAACTTTTTGCTCATTGCCCTTATCTGTGTAGGTTCCGAAGCCAATACCTCATGGAGGGAGTTGAGGCCACATATCTTGCCCAGTCATGCCTCATCCTGAGCGATTACCAGCCAGCACCAGTCCCCCGCGCAACTGCCCCCGACTCACTCGACTGGAGCACAAACGCCAACGTTGTCACCGTTGTCAAGAACCAGGGATCATGCGGAAGCTGCTGGTCATTCTCCACCGCACAAGCAATTGAGGGCCAAATCGGACAACAGGCTAGCTTCGCCGGATGGGGGACTGATTCCCTCTCTGAGGCTTTCGTCTGCGGCTGCAGCACTGGATGCACATCTGAGATTTACCAGAAGAAGAACACCACAGTTTGCAACGGAGGATGCAACGGAGGATGGCCATGGACCGCCTTCGATGGTATGACTTCTTCCTTTTATGGTTACTGCGGAACTAAGTATCAAACAGATCTTTCCAACACTGCATCTCCCACATACATCAAGATTGGAATTCCACTTGAGAGCGAGTGGCCATACACTGTCCAGGATGTTTACAAGTGCCCAACAACTGCATTCACCAAGAGCTACACCATCTCTGGATACAAGTGTGTCACTCAGTCCACAGATACCAAGGCCTATGACGAGACCCAGCTTCTTGATATCCTCGCCAACGTTGGACCACTCTCAATTGCTCTCAATGCCAACCTCTTCAGCGTGTGCATTCTTTTCCCGCTGACATTGCTTCAATTCCCCTTACATTTCTTCTTATTGTTCAGGCATACACTGGAGGAATCCTGAAGGCCACGTGCGCTGGCGGAGTCCTCAACCATGCCGTTCTTCTTGTTGGGTATGGCACTGATGGAACCACACCATACTGGAAGGTCAAGAACAGCTGGGGTGCTGACTGGGGAGAGAAGGGTTACATCGTATGTCCATTCATGTTCACAGCCCCGTACTAATTAAACAACTCCACACAGCGTATCCTCAGGGGAAGCGACGAGTGCGGCATTGCTGAGGCCATTTCTTACCCAGTACTCTAAGTTACCACTTTTTCGGGTAAAAAAAAAAACTTGAAAGTCTTTTAGCCCAGCATTTCCATAACTCGTCCCCTTCATAGTGGTCGACCCAAGATTTCAGTCACATCCCACAGACGCAAAGCCCTTCCAGTCTGCAACTTTTCTTCCGACAAAGTAAAAACCGAAACACGGGGATTTTGGGAAACCCCAAAATCACGGGTTTAAACCGACGAAGCAGTACTTTTAATCGACACACAGAGGGGAAAAAAAAAAAAAAAGATACAACTCGAAGAACACATGAAGGCGATTCTGGTACTCCTTCTTGTTTGTGTGGTCGTAGCAGACCAACAGTTCGACCGATTCTTGGAGAAGTGTGCCGACTTACCTCCATTCTCGTTTTCCCTCTCTCGTAATGGTGGTTTCATTACTTCTAACGACTTTACAACAGGTATGGAAAGCAATACGAGGGTGCCGAATACGTCCACAGGATGAAGATCTACAGGTCCAACCTCCGCAAGGCTGGTCACCTCAACCTCGAGAACAACGTCTTTGGTGAGACCAAGTTCTCTGACTTGACTGACGAGGAGTATGCTTCTTTTGATACTTCTCATCTTTTCTTTTAGTAATCGTTTTCCTCTTGAACAGGTTCAGGAGCCAATACCTCATGCCAGGCGCACCTAGCGACTACCTTGCCAAGTCGTGCCTCATCTTGCCAGATTACCTGCCAACTCCTGGCCCTGCCACCCGCGCCGATGAATTTGACTGGAGCACAAACCCCAACGTTGTCACAGCAGTTAAGAACCAGGGATCATGTGGAAGCTGCTGGGCCTTCTCCACTGCTCAGGCAGTCGAGGGACAAGTTGGACAAATGTCTGGCTTCGCTGGATGGGGCACCGATTCCCTCTCCCCAGCCTATGTCACAGCATGCAGCAAGGGATGCACATCTGAGATTTACGAGAAGAGGAACACCACAGTTTGCAACGGAGGATGCAATGGAGGATGGCCCTGGACCGCCTTCAGCGGTGAGTTAGAGACCCTCGGTATAATCGTACTGACCTTGTCTCAGATCTCTCCAACTCTGCTATCGAGACCTATATCAAAGGTCTTCCGATGGAATCTGCCTTGCCCTATGACATTAAGGACGTGGCGACTTGCCCCACTTCTCTAGCTCTCAAGTACTCAATTACTGGCTATGCGTGCCTTACTCAGTCCACTGACACCAAGGCCTATGACGAGACTACACTTCTGAATTACCTCACTACCGTTGGGCCGCTCTCTATTGCTCTCAATGCTAATTACTTTAATGTATGTATCTAGTTCAGCAGAGACCTTTTGTAAAAAACTTTCCAGGCCTACACTGGAGGGGTCATGAACATCGCGAAGTGCACTGGAGAAGTGCTCAACCACGCCGTTCTTCTTGTTGGGTATGGCACTGATGGAACCACACCATACTGGAAGGTCAAGAACAGCTGGGGTGCTGACTGGGGAGAGAAGGGTTACATAGTATGTCTATTAATCAACAAGTTGTACTAAACTAATACCACCCCACAGCGCATTTACAGGGGCAGTGATATGTGCGGCATTGCTGAGGCAATCTCTTACCCCACCGGAGCCTACGCCCTCTAAAAAAAAAGGATTTTAAAGGAGCTACTTTAATCTGGGACTTTCCCACAGTTAAAAAAAAAACCGAGTTCAAAGCACCCAGTCTCGTCCCAGTGCTACCCCTTAACTCATACGTATCACTGAGCTAACTGACAACCATCGGCGAAAAAAAATCATTTTTTAGCTGAGGCTAGACAGAACACTGAGCTGGGTGTCGTGACGTGGTGCATGGTGTCTGTGGCCGCAGACATGTGTTGGTGTCAAAACCGGTGTTGTAGTAATGCCACAGACTGGGTACCAAGGAGGAAAGAAAAAGACTGGGAGAATACGGACGTGTTCGTACTGAAGCAACAAACTTTTTTTATAAATGTTGATCTGGTGGTGCGCGTTGCTTCTCAGCCCAGCTTCTTCCTGTGAATTCCAAGTATTCAGTGGACCCACAGCACAGCATCACGTCATTGAATTCCCAGAACTCGACTTCTGTGGGTCGCTCAGGGCCGACATTGTGATTCCCTTTTGCCTGAAGTCATCACTTCTCACCGCGTCACTTTTGATCAACAGAAATTCACATGACTCAATAATTCAAAAAAGTGGATTTTTCGAGACAATTGTTAGTATTATTTGGCAGCTCTAAAGAGGAAAAAGGAGGTTAGAATGACTTGGTGGTTCTAAAGCTAATCTGTTAGGCTCCTGGTTATCAGGGTTTTCGTAGTCGTTTTTTATTGATCCAATTGAGAAAGGGCCAGCTAACAATAGAAAAACTTTAGGATCCAGATAATGAAAAGAGACCTCTTGCAAAAGTTGGGAAAAAATTGTGTTACAATCACCCTGCCAAGCACCATCCTGTCTCGGTCTTTTGATTTACTTCAATATAAGGCACGGCGAGATTGTTCTTGCTGTAGCCAATTCTCCTGCCTTTTTTTGACTTCATCTTCCCTATTTTTGTGAGTGTAAGAAGGTTGGTCTGATGGAAACCTTTGTTTGGCTTCACGTCTTATCCTTTCTTCATTGAGCTCAAATTCACGCCGGCGTTCTTGTTGTGAGTCAACTGATTCTTGTGGTATTACTACCCGCGCATCTATTGTTGGCACAACCTCAGCCGATTGCAGAGAATTCTTTAGTGAGGGTCAAGGGAAAGGTTCTTCTACATTTCATAAAGGAACTTACTTTCTGGCTCTGAGAAGCTCTTTGTGCCATGCGCTCCTCTAGGATTTCAGAATAAGACCGTGTGGATTTGTAGGATGTTGTCGTTCTCTTTGATGCATAGCTAGACCTGGTCTGTGGTGCAAATATTGAACTGGAAGATGTGCAAGTCCTGGTAGGACTAACAAATGTTGCTGATGATGTCGTTTGTAATGGAGGAGAGGTTGCTGCTGGAGTGACAATGGGTGTAGAAGAAGGGGTTGTTGATGTGAGTACCACAGGTTTGATGGATGGCGTTGCTGTTGAGTTGGGAGAAGAGGGGGAGGGAGTTGAAGAGGGAGTTGGTGTGGCAACTGGAGTAGTGAGTGGTATGGATGATTTGTAGTCTTTACGGAAGTGACGCCTCCAGTCTGGACGATCTGAAAAGCAGTCGGGAGGAGTCACTGGAGGTTGTTCGGGAATACCCAGTCGTCTAAGGGGAGAAGGTTTTGTGTTTTTCCAGTAAGCGGCAAACAAAAGGTTCATTGGATTACTTGGTCAGGTATTCTGTCAATTCAAAGTGACACTCTTGCTTTGCAATTTCTAGGGGTGTATAGCCATCCAGATTCATTTGTTTAAGGGCAGGCATTCCTCCATTTTCTAGCAAAAAATCTAAAATTTCTTTCTATTGCTCATTACATTGTTTGTAATGTAAGGCATTAACTTTTCATTTTGATTTAAGAAAAGGTTGGTTTTGGGGGGAGTAAAACGCACATTGCCATAAAAACACGCAAAGTGAACAGGTGTATTAAATATGCCAAGTTCAGATACTGGCAGTGTGGGGTCTTGTTGCACGAGACTTCGAACTTCACTGATGCGATTTTCCCTAATAGCACACTTTGTGTTGTATTTGGAATTAGAAGAATTTCAGGGTAGAAAGTACAGAAGAGTAATATGCGCCGAAGAGTAATATGTACAGAAAAAGCAATTCAGGTGAGACATAAAAAGTGAGGCATCATTACAGCAAGGGGGTGTTGATTTCTGCGAAACCCAGCATCGATTTTATGTAAAACCAGTAACCTATTACTCTCTTCCTCTTCCCAGGCCTTCCTCATCTCCTCAGGAGTCCTTTTTTCACGGAGTCACAAACTAAAGGGGAGAGTTTGAAGGTAACCTAGTGTCCTTCGGAAGCAATGTTCGCAACATTGCCCATGCTGCAGCTGAAGATGCAGTAGGAGACAAAAGACTTTTTATCAAGGCGTTGTACAACATTATAGCATCAACATATCTCATTCCGCCAATAAAGTCCTCTTCCTTTGTCATCAAACACTGTGCAAAAAAAATAAAATAAAACTCAGCTACTCACAGAAGATGAGACAATAAAAAAAGGACAACGAACCTGATAGGCACTCGATATTTTCTGAAACATCACAGTGCTTTCCTTTGAGTTTTCGTTCTTGTCAGGGTGCCACTTCATTGCCAGTCGACGATACGCACCCCTGACATCATCCTCGCTCGGCTCGGGCGGCGACGACAGCCCCAGTATCGCCAGGCTCTCCTTCCTTGTAAGCCTCACCTCGACCATCTTGCGGGAACGGGTGAGGAAAAAAAAAACCGAAACACGAATTCAACCCATCACCCACTTGCTGGAAACTTTCGTGATGAGATCAAGAAAAGGAAGGATTGTGTTGTTGTGTGGGTCTGTGTGGCTGTTTCAGTTTTAGTAAAATCAGTGTTGGAGTTTCGTACTGTGCGAAGCGCGGGTAGAGAATGTCTGCTGTGGAGGCTGATGAAGAGCACCAGGAGTATGAGAAGATGTCAGAGACAACTTCGGGGTGGCTTTCAGTTGCTAAGTTGAAGGGGGCTTGGGTTGTTACAGGTAAATATAGCATTGTGTATTGTGCATGTCATTTTATTTTGTTTGGGTTAAAGTTGGAGTGACGATAGTTAGAAAAAGCACACGGGGCAAACTTTTGGTATACATACTCCTGTTTCTCATTGTGTAGTACTCTTATGGCCAGTACTCAGTTTCGTATGTTCCACTGCTGGAGTAAAGGTTGCCAAACGAAGCTCTTTCTTGAAGACAAATGAAGACTTCTTTGGGTATCTCCCCCTGTCTCTGTTCCTTCTGAACTAAGAGTTGAAAGTTTCCAAGAAGTTCAAAATAAATACCAACAAAACGCACTAGATTTGTTTGCCAAACTTCATCGTGAGGATCCAACAATTTCCAAGTGCTCATCCAACTGTTCTATTGTATGCTTACTGTTTCCACTCAGAGTTTCCATATTTGGTGAATTGATTGGTGGAGGATATGTTGAGCACGGTACCCCCTTGACACCTGAGCAGATGAATAATCTAGTGCAATCCGAGGTCGGGCACTAAATTAACATTACCTTTGACTCCATGCACAGATTTTTTATTGCCCCAATCACGAATTTTATGCTTTTGACATCACAACAGCAAGAGAGCCCAGTATGACCAGAGGTACTCTTGAGTCTAACTTCAATTTTCTTGACACCTATAAAGAATACCTCCCGTACGATGTGGCGATGGCTCTTTTTGAAGAATTTCGGTTTTTTTACGCTACACCACTTTTCATTGGGCCTCTTGAAAAGGCACTAGCATACAATGTCGATTTTATCACCACTATACCCGGCAGACTTGGGTATGCATCCAACTCGAGTCTTGTGACTCGGCACTAACTATTATAATCAGCCTTCCTCCTCTCAGAAATAATAAAGCTGAAGGAGTAGTTATAAAGCCACATAAGCGTGTTGTCTATGTGGACACAAATAAAGGTGAAGTCCGGGCCATAGTGAAGAAAAAGGCACACCAATTTTGTGAGTGCGTGGCGAAGTCATCCAAAAGTCAACACTCATATGCCAGAGAACGCCATGCGGCCACAACTGGCACTTCCGCAGACCCAAATGACTGGGTTGCCATTGAGGAAACCCTGACCAGAGTAAGACTCCTTTAAATTTAAATAGGGATATTAACTCTGTGGCATAGCTGGAAGAGCAGCTTCTACAATACGTAAATCAGGCCAGACTGAATAGTGTGGTATATTTCCAACTCCCCTAAAACCCAATTAAAGAAAAAGTCTCCGCGATCTGATTAAAAACTCAGCTCTCCAAATCCGGCCGGCACCTCTCGGCACAAGATCTTGCCCAACTCCTTGTTAAAGATGCACTCACACAAGCCAAGGAGGACGACCCGAATCTCGGCGCAACAATGGACAGCGTACCTGCTCAACAGAGACCAAGACTCACCGCCGCCGTGGCCGCCGTGGCCGTGGACCTAGCCAAACGGGCTCTTTCTTAAGTCGTAGCCTTCCGTATCCCCATTGCGTCTTAAGGTTAATCCTGGAACATTTCCTTGTTCTCCTTTTTTTTTTTGTTGTTGTTGTTTTTACGAAGCCTGTGTTGTAGACCATAAGTGCGTTTAAGCTGCATTCCCCTGGATACACAAACTCAGCTGGCCGAATTTGTGTAGCCTCCGGACACGGTGAAACTACAAAGGTGTAGTGTGACCCACAGCGAGGACTAAGAAAAACCCAGAAATTGCAAACTGTCACCCCTCTTGTGGTGTGACGGTAGGGAAGAAGGGTGAAAGTCTAGGGATGGTTTTTTTTGAGGATTTTTTTTTTTTTTTTGCTCTATCTTGGTAAACGTTGGATTTGAAGAGGGCCAGGAAGTGCAAAAAAGGAGAGTACTGCTTGTAGTGATAAAAAGAAGGAATGGGTCAACAAGATATTGCACAAGTTCAAAAACAGTTAAGTGCTCAGAAACCTCTTCCTCTGCCCCTTGGAGCACCACCCCTTCCCCCACGGCCTCCACCAAAGGATCCTCTTCCACCCCTGCCGCCACGGGCTCCAAAGGATCCTCTTCCACCTCTGCCTCCCCTTCCACCGCGGGCTCCTCTAGCACCGCCTCTTCCTCTCTGTGCTTTTTCCTCATCTTTAAACATGTCCTTGGGGAGGAGTCTGTCCGGAGAAATGTACACCTTATCACCGGCTTTGAACGATGAAGCCAATACGCCCTCTGCAGGCTTAACGGTGAAGTAAACTTCGTTCCATGGGCCAAAGATTTCGTCAAGTTTTCCGACTTCGACCTTGTTGCTGAGAAATATGGAACTGTTGAACATCGGCACCTGGATGGAATAAATAAAACCCCCACTTCCAGAAACCAACAAATTACCTTGTTGTCAAGCAGTATTTTGCATACCAAATCGCTTTCCGCAGCTAAAACCAAGTCAGAGCAAGAACAAGAGACGGAGAGCAAGGGTTTTTTTTTTTAACAAAAAAAAAAAGGGGTAACTACCGTGCATAAATGAAGCGATTTCAATCACTGATTCAGGGGGTCCCATTGGCGCGAAATCTCGCCCGCCGCGTCCTCCACGGAAACCGCCTCGGGAGCCACCGCGACCACCGCGGAAATCTCCTCCGCGTCCTCCGCGAAAACCGGCTCCGCCACGCCCACCACGGAAATCACCTCTGGGAGCTCCCCACGACATCGTGCCGACCGCAACGCTTGATGGTGCTTGGTTTTTTAGTTTTTATGAAATGAAGACAGAATCTCGCTAGATTAATTACCAACTGTGCAATTGCCGAGACACATTAGAAACCTGCCAATCTATCAATCTAAGCCCAAGACTCCGGATCAGGAGAATCTACGGCTAACGAAATCACTATTCAAGAATAAATCGTTGAGTGATGACGGCGCTGGATCTTGAAGACGAGGTACCGAAGACAAATGAAATGGTTGTTTTGAGCTGACTGGCGTCATTTGTGTGTGTAAGGGCAGGAAGTTTCGTAGTCTTCAGAAGCAACTTGAGGAGTCAACAAGGAAAAAAGAAAAGTTACTCACGCAATTGAATGAGAACCAACTCGTATCCCAAGAATTGGAAGCAGTTGACGCCAGTGCCCAAGTGTGTCCTCTAACTCCCCCTTTTTTTTTTGGCTATTTTATTTACCTAGCATTTTTGCTGCCTTTGTTTGTATTTTAGGTGTTCAAACTCGTTGGACCTGTATTGATAGCACAAGAGACATCGGAAGCGCGTTCCAATGTTCGAAAACGCATCGAGTTCATTAATTCAGAGCTGAAAAAGACTGAAGCGGATACCACTGAATTGGAAGGAAAGACCGTGGCACAAAGAGATCGCCTTGTTGCCCTTAGACAACAACAGATGCAAGCCAGTGGCCACTAACACCCACATCACTTCTAGCTGAGTGGTTTGGTACCCAGGTATGCCCTCTTACACATCCCCCTGTGTTAACCTAAAAACAGAAAAATATTTCATTTGGACAAAGAACGTGAGAAGCTTTAGTGAAAGTTAATTCCGACTTGCACCTTTCTTCTTGTCCTACATACAGACCACTCATTGTTTGCATCACAGTGTTGTGACAACAAAACAAAAAAAAACAACCAAAAAAAGCTTCCACCCAAAGGAGGCCAAAACGGTCCAAAAGGAATCCTCGAGGGAGCGCGTGTTGGTGTGCCTGTGCCTTCCCAAACAAAGAACCTTATGCAGTTGCATTCGTGCGTTGCGTGGATTAGGTGCAGGGTTTTACTGTGTTTGGCGTGCCCGGAACTTAATCCAGATCTGCCGTTCCATCTGATCAAAGGCGATATTAAAAAATGTCGGCAAGCGCGACAAGTTGCACAACGAATGCGGCGGCGGCGGCGGCCACTGGATCTGGGGCAGACAGCGGAAATGCGACACCGCCAGTGGTGAAGTACATCTTGGTTACTGGTGGCGTGTTGAGCGGACTGGGTAAAGGGATAATCGCGAGCAGTACTGGATTGATTATGAAGCAGTCGGGATTACGTATTACCTGTGCGTAGTGCTTTTTTTTTTTTTTGGGGGGTCGAGTTTTTTGTTAAGGCGAAATTACAAAGCCATTAAAATCGACCCATACGTTAACGTCGATGCGGGAACAATGAGGTTGAGTTCTTTCCTTCGTGTCCTTTCCATTCCAACTCTTAGTACAGTCCTTTTGAACATGGCGAAGGCAAGATTCCTTTATGTCGCGGTGGTTTTCTTAATTTTGTTAACGAGTGTTGCAGTATTCGTTCTGGAAGACGGAGGGGAATGTGATTTAGATTTGGGGAATTACGAACGCTTTCTCAACATCCGCCTTACCTCTGATAACAACATAACAACGGGAAAGATATACAAATATGTAATTGAAAAGGAGAGAAGGGGAGATTATCTGGGCCATACAGTTCAAGTACTTCCCCTCAATGCAAACTGAAACTTATTTGGCTAGATAATCCCCCATGTTTGCAATGCAATTCAAAGCTGGGTGGAGCGGGTTTCACATGTCCCTGTGGATGACAGTGGGAAACCCCCTGAAGTTTGCATTATCGAACTAGGTGGAACGGTACTTTTCATACTGAAGTATGCATTTGTCTTATACCCCAAGGTTGGTGATATAGAGTCCATGCCATTCATTGAGGCGATGAGGCAATTTCAATTTCGTGTTGGAGAGGGCAACTTTTGTTGCATACATGTAAGTCTCGTTCCAGTAATGGGCAGTATGGGTGAACTCAAAAGCAAGCCCACACAGTCCAGTGGTAAATTTTCATGCTATGCGGTTATGTCAAAACTTATTAGTCAGGGAACTGCGTTGTCTTGGTCTTTATCCGGAATTGATCATGTGCCGGTGTGCAAAGCCTATTACAAACGAGTTGAAAGAGAAGATATCTCTCTTTTGTCATTTACCACCTCGAAATGTAATTGATGTACACGACGTGCACAATACCCTCGAAGTTCCTCTTCTTCTTGAGTCTCAGGTTGGTGATTCTACTTATTAAAACTCACTTCTTCAAGGAAGTAGGGAACATTTTAAGACGTAAACTTCAGCTATCAGCCCAACCCAATGCAGATATGACTGCATGGCACACGCTTGTTGACAAGTGCAACCTTCTACAGACAGCCAATCATGTGAAAATTGCCATTGTCGGCAAGTACACTGGTTTACAAGTAGGGAAATCCAAATCGTTATTATGATTATTTTTAACATTTCACAGGATACCTACCTTTCCGTAATAAAGGTTTTTTTTCCCCACAGGCCCTAACCCTTTAGAATCTAATATGTTTCTAGTCATTGGAGCACAGTGCCCTGCATGCAGGCTTCAAACTGGAGATTTTGTGGGTAAAATCATCAGCCTTAGACGAATGTCCTAATCAGGACAACGGTAATGTGCCTTACCTTTATTTGTATTTACCTTTCCCAGAAATGTGGATGAGATTGAAAGAAGCTAATGGAATTTTGGTACCTGGTGGGTTTGGCGGCAGAGGAATTGAGGGAAAGGTTTGCAGCCAACCTTTAGAAATATGGTAACTTGGCCCTACAGCTCAAGGCTATTTCATTCAGCAGACAGCACCATATACCTTTTCTTGGCATTTGTTTTGGGATGCAACTTGCTGTTGTGGAATATGCACGCAGCGTTGCTAATCTTGCAGGTGCTAATAGCACAGAAATTGCTCCAATGACACCACACCCTGTGGTTGTTTACATGCCCGAAGTTTCGAAAACAATGATGGGAGGAACAATGCGTTTAGGTTACTTTTTTTTTTTGCTATGAACCAGACACTGGATCCTAAAGTGAACAAAAGGTATTAGAACAACTGTCTTCCAGAATCCTTCTTGCCTTGCGGCACGGCTCTATAAAGCAACTTCAGTTCGAGAAAGGCATAGGCATCGCTATGAAGTCAACACAGAGTACGTTCCACAACTGGAAGCTTTAGGTAAAACCCTTCCTGTAATTGCCCCATATGAATGGAAATACAATTCAGGCCTGCGATTTGTTGGCCGGGACCTCGAGACCAGCACAAGGATGGAAGTAATTGAACTGGATACAAGTCTCCACCCCTTTTTCCTCGGTTAGTATCACCTGGGTTTTCTCCCATTCTGATCCCCACAGGGACACAGTTCCATCCAGAATTCCAGTCACACATAGATGTGCCTTCCCCTGTTTTCATGGGATTCATGAAGGCTAGCTGCAAACTACCAATTGAGTGATGCAAATACCTCACAATAGACCCACCACTAAAACACCAAAAAACCAAACTGCTGAAACAGAAGACTCTTCTTTTTTTGGAGGAGTCAAATAAACGCGGTGTATTAAAATACCAGCTAATAATACTTTTGGGAGTTTACAGAAGTTGTTTGGCACGTTGGACTTGTTCAGTGACCCACGCTGGCCATTTATCAAGTGGAATATTGTCCCTTAGTACTGTTTCATACAGTTCATCAAGGTCAACATTGGAATACCTGGGGAAAGTAAGTCAAGTTGAACGGCACCTCAGAATGGGGTTGTGTGTTTGTTAATTGAATCAGATGAAACATAAATTTCTAGTTTAAATTAAGGGAAGAGGGAAAAAACCAGCCAAGAAGAGAACCCTGTAGCTTGATTGATCTTCCGAGGGTGAGGAAGTATCTAGACTTCAACTCCTCCAGCTCGGCGATTCTTGGATCGGGAGCCGGTGCGGCGGCAGAAGTAGTAGAGGTTGTGGTGTGGCTTGATTTAGCCGGTCTGCTGTCCAGGTCTTTCCGTAGGCGGGAGAGTTGGGCATCTTTGAGTTTGACTTCGTTTTGCAACCGATTCATCTGCGTGATGGGAATTATTAGTGCAAGTGATGAACCAACAGGGGGGTGCTCACTTCCACCATGAGCATTGAACTGTGTGATTTGTAGGCACTGATTTCTTCAGCGAAAGGATTCTTGGATGCCTCTAGCTTGGCAACCAATAGCTTGGATGTTTTGCCAGACAAGAAACTCTGTTTTTGAATAAAGAAAACAGTCAAAGTGCGAGAAGCTCTTTAGTTGGGGATGATACCTGCGCGGCTTCCAAGGTATCATCAATTTTCTTAATGCGTGTGGAAAGTTCTTCTTCTGCAAGAGCACATCTGCGTGTGAGAGCCTCGTTCTCTTGCTTAAGGAAGGCAATGGCAGGTCCACCTCCTTCCGTCATCCTCTGTGGGATGTCAGCATAGGTAGTCGGATTTGTTTAAAGAGTGGAGACTGACGGTTTCCAGCTCGGCCTTCTCCTCATTCCACGCAAGTTGCTTGTTGTTGAAGTCATCCTCAAGTTGCTGCTTCTCCGCTTCCAGAATTTGAATTTTATTTTTCAAGGTCATCTGAAGGAAACTCACTGAGTCAAGGGGATGACGAAACAATAAAATACCACTTCACTGGAAGCAGGGGACCTACTGGCAAACGACTTGTTCTGAACAAAAAAAAGGGTCTTGCTAGGTATTAAAAAGTTCACAAACAAACCTGTGCATCCAGTTGCTGCGTCAATAGCTTTATAGTATCTTCCAGAGCAGCCATTTCACCTCCTTTTCAACAGTAATTAAAATTAAAAAAAAAACATATTGTAAAGTCTTCAACATACGTGTAGTTGAAGTTGCTTCCCTTTCCTTTTTGAGGGCTTCTGTTTTGGATTGAACATCTTTCTCCAACATTAAGAGTTTTCCTTTGAGGTTCGCAGTTGCATCTTCAGCAAGTCTTTTTCCGTGCTTCTCTAATCGAGCCTTCTCTTTCCAGTCTTCCAGTTCCTTCTTTGCTTTTTCCAATTCTTCTTTACTTGCCGCATTCATATTTGCTTCTTGTTCACTAGCCGATGCTGCAGCTCTCTTTCTATTTTCCAGAAGAGCGGTCAGTGAAGCACATTCATCCACCTTAGCTTTAAGCTCGGCTTGCACTTGTTGGAGTTGGTAATGTGTTGTTGTTTGTTTCTCCACTGCCGCTGAGCGTTCTTTGTCACTGGTTTCAGCAGCTGTCTCCAGTTGAGTTTTTTCATCCTGAAGCTGCTTCACTTGTTTTTTTAACTGTTCAATATCGCGCTTAAGTTGTTCTGCCTCCAGCTTCGCTCTAGTGGCTTCGTCTCTTGCGGAATCGGTAGCTGCCCCCAACTCTGATAAAGTGTGAGCGAAAATCTCAGGAAAGGAACATACCAGTAGCTGCCTTCCGTTGGTCTTGTTGCGCCTTTGAAATCTTTGTCCTTAATTCTTGGACTTCAGTAACTGTAGATTGATGTGCCAATCTTTCTGCCTCCAGCTGTTGAGTAATGTCTCGTACTTGCCTTGAGGCAGATTGTTGTTGCTTCTCCACTTCAAGGGTCAACTCTTCCACGCGCTTTTTGGTTGTTTCTTCATTCATAGTAAGTGTCTTTATGGCAGATTTGCGTTTCTTCAATTTATCCTTAAGAGAGGTTGTTGATTCGTTTGCTTGTTTATAGCTATTGTGCCACGTCTCTACTTCCTTTCTAAGTCTTGAAACCTGGTCACTTTCTGCAGTGAGTGCTGCTTTTGCTTGTTCCATGCCAGTTTGGGCTACAGAAACTGAAGTGGAGAGATCGGATATGCGCATATTCAACTCCTGTCGCTCTTTCTTCAGTTGCAGCTCAAGCGCCTGGTTTTTGTCATGTAATTCAGCAACCTTTGCCTTGAGTGAACCAAGTTCCTCGATTTGGGCAGTATTGGCGTGTTGTGCATCACGTAATTTGATTTCAGCCTCCTGAAGTTGACTTCGTGCATTCTGTAGGTCCTTATCGGAGTTGCTGGCTTCTTGCTTAACTTGCTCCAACTCACGCTGCGCTGTTTCAAGTTGCAATTGAGTCTTCTGTTGTTGGTCACGCATCCCGTCAAATTGAGTCGCAATTTGATCTTTCTCCTCTTTTTCCTTGGAAACTTGCTGCTTGAGGGAATCCACTTCACCCTTTAAAATAGCTAAGCTACCTTCAGCATTATCAACTTTTGAAATGGTCTCCATTAGTTTCTGTCTGGACTCTTGCTCGGCTAGTAGCTTCTGTTCCAGTACCTCCACCTTTTGGGCTATTTGCTTCTTCTCTGTGTTGAGAGCCTCAATCTGAGAAGCGGCGGAGGCAGCAGTCGTTTTGAAAGTTTGTAACTGTGAAGAGAGAGAACGTTGCTGCTCTTCACTTTCTTTGGTTTTTTTTGAGAGAGAAGCTTCTACATCGGTAAACTTGAGGTTAAGTTGTGCATTTGCGCTTCGTGCCTGGCTCAAATCGGACTCGAGTTTAACTTTTTCAGTTTGTATTTGGGAGTTGCTATTTTGAGTATCAGAGAGAAGTTGCTCAAGATCGCTGGCATGTTGTATCTTGGCTTTTAAATCAAGTTCCGCTCTCTGGTACTTTGACGCCGTCTCTGTATTCGCTTGCCTGATTTTTGACACTTCGTCTTCTAACTCCTGCACACGCTTTGTGCATCTATCCTCAGCAGCTTTCAATTCATCCTGCTTGCTGGCGAGACTTTTCTGCAACTCTGCACAAGCTAAATTAGCTGCTGAGAGCTTCTCAGAAGCTGCTGCCAACTCAGCTTTTTGCTTTGCAATAAGTAGATGATTACTCTCTGCTTCCTCTTGTGCAACTTTAAGTCGCTGTGCACTCAGCTCTGCTTCGCGAAGAGCAGCTGCATGCTTTCGCCCCCAGTCATTTTCAGCTGTGGAAAGCTTATCTGTTAACTCCTCCCGTTCTCTGGAGAAGGCCGCCTGCTCAGATTGACGAGAGGCTTCAACTCGCTGCAATTGTAATGCTAGGGAATTTGCTTTCTCAGTAGAATGTTGCAATTGCTCCTCAAAATTGCGGACTTTGTCTGCAACCATTGACTCCGCATCTTTAATGCGTCTTTTCTGCTCATCCAGTTGCTTTTTTAATCTTTCATTTTCGTCATTCACCCACCCAATACGTTGAGTGAGAACGGCGTTAGCATCTCTGATTTGTGTCAACTCGCTTCTATGTTGTATGTCCTGGGTCTGGAAACTGTCTTTGGTTTCCTTCAATTCTGTAAGAGCCTTTTCTCTCTCACTAAGCTTCGTTGTCAATTCGTTTATTGTGTGCTCCTGCAGGGTCTGTTTGGTAGTAGCTTCTTGGATCTGTGACATCAGATCTTGTTTCTCCAATTCAAACTTGCGAGACGAGGAGGAATGCTGGTCAGTTGCAGCATGTAGCTGTGAGGCCAACTTGGAAAGTGCCTCAGTGTGCTCTGCACTAGATAATGCCATGAATATAAAGGAGTGATGAAAAGAAAGGTTAGAAGTGGTTGAACAAACTTGCAACACACATTTTCGCGCCCATGGCTTCCTCTTTCTCCCGTAATCTCTTTGACATTTCGTTGCGCTCATTTTCGATTTCTTTAATCCTATTATCCTTTTCTACTAGTTTGTCCTCCATATCTTTGAATCGTCTCTCCCCCTCCAGTCGTTCTCCTTCAACTCTCTGTTCACTGTTACGCAGTTTATTCGCAATGTCACTGCGTTCACCCTGCAGTTTCATCTCCAACTCTCGGATCTTATTCTGATATAAGCTATTCTCAGCTGCATATCTCTGAAGCTGAGCATTATCTTGTGTTGGCTTTTCAGCCTCCTTTTTGAGTTCTAGTTTGAGATCTTCTACATCCGATTGAAGAGCGGAGATGGTTTTTTGAGATTCCTAGTAGGTAAGCATTAG
Organism: Pelomyxa schiedti; assembly: GCA_020536535.1. NCBI lineage: Eukaryota > Evosea > Pelobiontida > Pelomyxidae > Pelomyxa > Pelomyxa schiedti. Next base: position 14,972 of record JAHLWZ010000948.1, on the reverse strand, counting down.
ATGATGGGAAACGACATGAAAATCCTACCGTTTTGCTTTCATCTAGCTCTCTCTTCAAGTCCTGGTTGTTTTGTTTAAAAACAATTCAACGAAATGGGTGAGCATACCTCTTTTGCTTTCACCTCAGTAGCAGTTTGCTTCACAAGTATTAGATAAAGACTGAACTAGAAGGTGAAAACCTGTTCCATATCGGATTTCATTATTGCCATATTTTTTTCTACAGCTTCCTTGGAAGATTGCAAGAGAGATACTTGTTGCTCAAATTGTGTAGCTTTGGCAGTGACCACATTGCATTCTTCCGTTTTTTCTTGTAAGTGTTTTTTGAGGAGGGCTATCTCTCTTTTTTTCTTCCGCATTAACAATATTAATGTGGGAATTTCTACTTACTTTTCGAAGGCCATCTTAGATGCAGAAATCTCTGTTCGTAGTGCAGTTATCTCGCTCTCTTTCGCCCTCTGGCAATTGAATAAGAAGAGGAATGGCTGGCGGCACCAAACCTGAGCTTGTAACATCATGTCTTCACCGGGAGTATCAGCTCTTATAACAGCTTGTTGTATTAACTTGATCCTTTTCCCATAGTGAGTACTTCAAAAAAAATATGTATGTGTACCAGAGGGGTAATTCTTCTGGCGTCACAGTGCGAAGTTCGAAAGTTCGTTCTGGGGTACTAATTGTGAAAGACCCTTCCTTTATGTGAATGGAGAAAAAATTTAGAAACACTGTGGATACAGCTGTATGATTCATACCCGTTTATCAACTTCTTTTACCATTTTAACGGCTTTTAGGTCAATGGCGCCCAAACTCTTACCTTCAAATTTTTGTTTAGTGGTAAGGAGACAAAAAGTAACGAAAGTGGATACCATCTCCTTCTTTTTTGCAGTAGTGCAAGTATCTATTGTCAGGGGACAGATAAAACCACCTTTTCTTTGAGGCACCCCTTCCCTCTGGTTTTTTAATCAACCATCCCTGTTTCAAAAATTCAGTGATAGAGACCGCAAAGAGAAATAATGTGCGTGGTTCGAGGCTTTGGAAGACTGGTGTTATTGAGGCTTATGTTGACCTTTACTTCGGGTGTCCTGGCTGCCATTATTTTTGTTTGTTTAATGGTGATGTTTTCGTTCTTTTTGTTCCGAATTTTTAATCTTGTTTTGATCGAAACTCTCGAGTTGCTTTGTTTGGCAGGAGGCTCTCGGTGATGATGGTACTGAAGATTGATTTCGAAGGGCCGTAGATTTTCAATACAGGAGAGCCCCTTCGCCGGGCCAAAGGGGCTACACGATGGTGAATTGGCGGTGCTGCGAGCGCCAAAGGAAAGACTCCCCGGGGTGGCAAGGAACAGGCACAATGCTGCCCGACTGGGGGGGATCACAGAAGGCACAAGGCCCGCGCCACACGGGAAAAACGGGAGTTGTCATGGCATGGCGGTGTCGCGCCGTAACGGCCGCCGTTTGTTGGGTTACCCACCCCCAAGAGCCGGGGTGTTGTTGACACTGGTCGTCAGTGCTGTTTTGTTGTGCCTGGGTTAGAAAAAAAGGGAAAAAAAAAAAAACGACAGAAGCGACTGGCAAATCGGTGTAAGTCCTAATCCGTCACCCACACCAGCAAGGGAACGGCTAACGGAGCGGCTCCTGGGGCTTCAAAGAACAGAACGAAGTTGGTAACTGGTAACTTCGTGTGAGTTCTATCGGCAACACGAAAAGCAATTACTTTTTTTTTTTTTGAAAGCACCCAGTCGGAGAAGGTGCCGTGACTAGCTGTTCTATTCTTTCTTCTCTCGGCGATTGGCAGTCGATTCTGTCGCGCTACGCTAGTTAGTGTGAAATAGTGAAACAATCAAGTAAGCATCCTTTTTTTTTTTTTTTTTTTTTTGTTGCCGTCACGTTGCGTCGGACCTACTCCAATCGAACCCGCACGGCCACCCAAAAGCAGGGCACTAGCACTCGCACTCGCACCCGGCAGGCTGCATGCAGGAACCAGGACGCGGGCCGAGGCTGGCTGACTCCACAGAATGCAGCACAGCAGCACACACGACGGTCTCAGATGAAGAGGCAGAGGGGGGAGGAGGGGAGGAGGAGGAGGTGATGGTGGACAGTGAAGAAGATGAAAACCAGGAGTCTGACAACGAAGATATCCCCCAACCCGACTGCTCTAACACGACTCAAGCAACAACAGCGGCGAAAAACGCACCTCAGGCAACAATCACCTCCTCTTCCAACATTGTTGTTGAAAGACGTTACCAACCAAGTGTTGGGTCAGCAGTTCTTTACTGGGAGAATTGTCCACCACAAGTCAGCCCACTGCCATTATTCTTCTCCACGCCGGAGTTCCATGAAGTGGCAGAACATATCAGTAGTGGTTCAAGCTGCATCTATGCTGTCTGGGGTACTTCACAGCCTAACAACCCCACACACAGCACTGTTTTAATTTAAAAAACAGGGGGGGAAGAAGTGCCCTCCAATGTCAAAGAGCTTGCACAAGCTTTGCATTTGCCTTATTTTGAAAAGCCATTCTCTTTTTTGTTGAGTGCCTGTTCTACTGGTAACATCCTCACCATACTATGCTGCAGCATAACACTAACACTTTTTTTTTTTACAAAAAAGCAACAGTGCTGAACCAGCAGCAACTGCTACATCTACATCAAATCATGCATTTCACACACTGTCAATTTGCAGTTTGTATCATTTTTGCCACTCAGCCAACACTAACACAAACTACTGATAGGAAGAAGATAAGAGCAAATTTCAAACTGCATTCATGACTTTGGATCATATGCGGACCTCTGCTAGGACAACAGTCTTTATATCTGGGCCTGATGCCTTGGTTTTGCTTCATTCAGGCCTCCCCCGTAAAGTCTTCAAGTCATGCCTGGTTTGTGCTCCTTCTATTTGATTTCATTTTAGGTTTTTTTTAACTTTAATTCTGCATTCTCAAAATATAGGGCTCTGCCCTTGACTCTTCTCTTATTCTGAAGGCACTTGTTCATTTCTTTGGCTTGTCTTCCCCAATTTTTGGTTCCAACCCTGATGTGGAGATGGAGAAGGTTAGTCATCTTAGCTTTCATTGTTATAGGGGGATTATGATGCACCAAGGTGGCAAACTTGCTCACGGGTCTCCCTTATTGTTTTGAGGCTTTTCTATCCCAGTATGTGGCCCCCTCCTTTTGTTATTGTACAGTAAATGTAATTTTTTTTTTTTTTTTTTTTTTTTGGTAGAGTCAAGGAGTCCTGTCAAAGGTTGATAATGCCATCACTGCAGCAGTATGTGCTAAATGCCTGGACCCAAACACTGCAACAGTATGTCCCTTTGTTTTTTTCTGTTTTTTTTTACAATTTCTTTCCCTTTTTCTTTGGGGGATCATTTCAGTTATGTGAAGGACCTCAAGGCCCAGCAGCACGACCTTGACGCGTTTCTCCACCTTGGGGGGAGTTCCGATTGGGAGTTTTCATCAAAAACTCTGTTTTTTCCAGAGGGCTCCCTCAGCTGCGAAAAGCTGAAGGCAATTGGCAGCAATCTCAACAGGTGTGGCTTGCTATCTGTTGTTCCTGTCGATGGAGGTCTCCTTGCAACACCACCCTTTGCTTGGACTTGCTGCCTCTTGCCAAATTCGCTGCTGCAATGCTCTGTGTGTACATATTTAATACTTTCTAGCCTTCTGTAGGTTTATTGCACAATTTTCAAGGAACCACTCAATGCAATGACAAACCTCAAGCATGCAATGTTTTGTTACAGCATGGCAACTGAGTTGGCCAAACCCTGGTCTTTTCTGTGGAGGGATATGCTCAAGACAACACCTTACAGAGTTTATACAGGTGTTCTTCTACCTATAAGCAACAGATCTAGCTATATCTATTAAATATGTTAAATGTAGACTTAAAGCCGAACTGCATATGGATACACAAATCCGTAGCTGAAGTGCCTCTTGACTCTATTGCCTTTGAAAAGATTTCTTTGTGCAGTTGGGACACTGACTTATGCAATATCGTTGACTTTCGAAGTGTGGCACTGTTATGTGAGTGTATTCCTTTGATATTTTGTATCTCAGCCAATAAAGGTACAGAGTTAAAAAGACCCCTACCACTTCCTTTGCATTCTGCAGGTAGTAGTAACAACCTTTAGCTTTCCCTTCTCTTACAAATACCTCAAAAAAGTGAATATTAGATTCTCATGTAATGTCCCATGCAGTCAATCTGTGGCTCTATGTCTCGAGTTTTTTTCCTACTGCAGTGCAACTCCTGAGCCTGGTTTCACATCCCTATTCTCCTTTACCATTCTCACATCTTTTTTATTGATAGTAATTGCGATTTTTATAAGTGATATTCCTTTATACAAAGAACCAGAGTATCTAACATTAGAGAAGTTTCTACATCCAGCAACGAACTCACTGGTAGAACACGTTTTTTTTTTTTCCCCCCAACCATTTTGGTAGAGTACATACAAGCAGTTTATTATTTTGTCCACTTCCACCCTCTTCCTTTTTGGTTCCTCCGCCATTTTGCACTCTCTGATTGATGGTTGTAAGTATCAGCTGTGCTATGGTAATACTGTCTACTTTTCATTGCCTTTACACATATTGTGCAGGCATGGTGGAAGACAATGTGCCAAGTACCCCTGGTACAAACTACATATTTCAATGTATCTCACTAAGGTCTCAAATTACTCTTAGAAGACCAAACCGATGTGAAAACACTGGTAAAAGGCACTTGTTACTCGTCTATAAAAAACACCTGATTTCCTTAAGAGAAGTTGTGTCGGCTAGTGCACACTGTGCCCAACATCAACCAAAAGCTTGCATTGAACTCGCTGCGAGATATTATTCTTAAGAGTTACAATATTTACATGAGAGCCTTACCTCACAACCAGTGCACCCAGGAACAAGGATTGACTCTAATTGACCTTATAACAAAGAGACTATGTCAACAGGAAGTATGTCTTTCCGCTTATGTAAGTCTACCACTTAAATGTGTATCATGCACACAGATGGGAAGAATTGAGAAGATGATAGTTCTTCATGTGCAGGATCCAGAAGAAAGAATCAATCTTACACAACAATTACATTCCTTACCCAACAGTGTTGAGGTGTGGCAAAAATTGGGTTTACTCTAAAAACCCAAAAATGGTACCGCATGAGCTTAAAAACATTTGCACAGAACATTGGAAGGTTGTGCCTGTGCTTTGGGGGTTCGTTTTCGGACTTCATTACCACTAACCCCACGATTTCGCTCGGAGTTTTTTCTGAGAACTGATGACCGATGGGTCTGAGGGCCTTGTCATGCGCACCGACGCCTGGAAAATGTGGGGAAACACTTTTTTAACCTGTTTAACACTCTATGGACAAGAGGAGATGGAGGGAAAAAGCTCAATGTTTCAGTGGCACTTTTCCCTTGATGTACAAGTTTGTCTAGATGTAGCTGTGGGTCTTTGTGAGGCCATTGGTGCTTGCATCCACAAGGAGAGGTCTGTTTCAGGGGTGACTCAGCCAAAAGCTTCAAAAAGACCCAAAACCTCCAAAACAACTCCATCTTCTCAAACTGATGCCCCCACTGTCATTGCACTTGGTTCAACAAATCACTTTGTTGGTGAGGGGGAGGGGGAGGGGGGGGGAGACAATTGTGTAAGAGTGGTGGTCTAGGAGAGGGATGTTGTGGACTGAATAGTGTTGCTGTTCTCATATGTTTGTGTTTGCTTATATAACAACTTTGTCTTAACTATTTACACGATACAGAGGGGGTTTATAAGGTGGGTCGGTTGGCTGGTGCCTGTTAGCTTGAACACACTCGTTCCCGTGAATGACCATAATTAGTTGGCCAACTTGGCGCCCAATCACCGCGGCAAGATTCCCTGAATCCATCGGCCATCACTCCTCACAGTTGTCTTGTAGGTATTTCTCAAAGTGTTTTGTATCCAAAATGCACCCCTTTGTGCGGCGTCACAGGAGATGGGTAAAAAAAAACAAGGTTCCCACCTTGGTCAAGGCTGAGGCACCTTCACTATCGATTTGAGACTGCCAAAAAGATCTTGTGGAGTGGTCTGTCACTCTCAGAATGAAGTTGTGCGCGGCCGACCCTTTGCAAAACTCAATGTGAAGCGCCGACAACTCTATCTTTACATCCGTTACGCTGGTCGTGGCTGCCATCTTATCTGTGACGTACGACGCTTTTGGGTTTAAAAGCGTTGAGAAACTAACTTTGGGACTCACACTAAAAAATTCGTTTTGATGAATCAGAGTGTTGTTCTCAGTCGGGGGTGGATGGAAAAATCTGCTCTTTTGGATTTAGCTGGCCCAAAGGGTGGACCAGAAAATGTGCTTGGTCCTGCAGCAGTCTCTGTGCCCTGAAGGGAGAAAGGAATTTTTTTTGCCCAAAAGTGCCCTGGTCCAGAAAAAAAAAAATCCGGTCCGGAAAAATAATTCTTTTTTTCTGTGAAATAAACACACATGCAGCAGGCACAGAGGACATTAAATGTGCATGGCAATGCTGTTGTAGTCACCCATAACAAGTTGTACTGAGATGGCACAGTGTCTCTCTGGAGGTGACTTGTCCTCAGTGTGACGTTGACTCAATACCTTGGTTTTAAGTCATTACTGTTGCTGGTTGTGACAATAATATTGAGTTGTCCATGTTACAACAAGCTCTGACAACCACATGCCTCACACCCTGTGACAAAACCACAGGCCACAGAAATTCACAGAAAAAAAGTATTTTTTTTACGGACCGGCTTTTTTTCCCCTGGACCAGATTTTCGTTTTTTGGACCAAAAACCCCCTAGTGTGAGTCCCAGAAGTGTAGTTAACTACAAATTCTGTGAAATGCATTTTCTAAGTCGAGTAAAACCAATCACGACTTGTTTATTGACCAATGAATGCTCTCCCAAGAATAAGTAGTAGTAAGTTTCGATTTACTAATGGTGGTCTTCCTATTCCCACTTTTTCAACGGGATTACTCACAGAACACACCAAACCAACTTGGTGTTGTAGTCAACTACACTTCTGGGACTCACACTAGGGGGTTTTTGGTCCAAAAAAGGAAAATCTGGTCCAGGGGAAAAAAAGCCGGTCCGTAAAAAAAATACTTTTTTTCTGTGAATTTCTGTGGCCTGTGGTTTTGTCACAGGGTGTGAGGCATGTGGTTGTCAGAGCTTGTTGTAACATGGACAACTCAATATTATTGTCACAACCAGCAACAGTAATGACTTAAAACCAAGGTATTGAGTCAACGTCACACTGAGGACAAGTCACCTCCAGAGAGACACTGTGCCATCTCAGTACAACTTGTTATGGGTGACTACAACAGCATTGCCATGCACATTTAATGTCCTCTGTGCCTGCTGCATGTGTGTTTATTTCACAGAAAAAAAGAATTATTTTTCCGGACCGGATTTTTTTTTTTCTGGACCAGGGCACTTTTGGGCAAAAAAAATTCCTTTCTCCCTTCAGGGCACAGAGACTGCTGCAGGACCAAGCACATTTTCTGGTCCACCCTTTGGGCCAGCTAAATCCAAAAGAGCAGATTTTTCCATCCACCCCCGACTGAGAACAACACTCTGATTCATCAAAACGAATTTTTTAGTGTGAGTCCCAAAGTTAGTTTCTCAACGCTTTTAAACCCAAAAGCGTCGTACGTCACAGATAAGATGGCAGCCACGACCAGCGTAACGGATGTAAAGATAGAGTTGTCGGCGCTTCACATTGAGTTTTGCAAAGGGTCGGCCGCGCACAACTTCATTCTGAGAGTGACAGACCACTCCACAAGATCTTTTTGGCAGTCTCAAATCGATAGTGAAGGTGCCTCAGCCTTGACCAAGGTGGGAACCTTGTTTTTTTTTACCCATCTCCTGTGACGCCGCACAAAGGGGTGCATTTTGGATACAAAACACTTTGAGAAATACCTACAAGACAACTGTGAGGAGTGATGGCCGATGGATTCAGGGAATCTTGCCGCGGTGATTGGGCGCCAAGTTGGCCAACTAATTATGGTCATTCACGGGAACGAGTGTGTTCAAGCTAACAGGCACCAGCCAACCGACCCACCTTATAAACCCCCTCTGTATCGTGTAAATAGTTAAGACAAAGTTGTTATATAAGCAAACACAAACATATGAGAACAGCAACACTATTCAGTCCACAACGTCCCTCTCCTAGACCACCACTCTTACACAATCATCAGAACCAGGAGGAATGTAGGACAGTTTGTGGGGGGTGCAGCACTGGTGCTCACAGAATCCTTAAGAGCCTTTTTTGGTATTAGTTGGATAAATGCTGAGCAAACAAACACACCTCATTCAAGAGTGGGAGGGCCACCTGAAGCCTGGATTTGATTGCTCCAACGTACGGCAAACCATTATATGCCTTACTGATACACGCACCATGTTTCATGTTATCCCAATCAGCAAAGTGTTGCCCACACCTGCCATCTGTCATTCACATATTAAGGGAGGCAGATCATACATGTAAACATTGGGTTCTGTACAGTTCCCAGTGGCGGGGTTAACATTCCCACTGCAGTTGAGGCATCCTATTCCTGAACTGAAAACCTGCCGTGAGCACAGAATGGTTTTGTTCCAAACAAAAATAGTGACGAGAAGTTACCTCGAAGTGATGCTCTATTCCCTGTTGACTGAGGAAATCGTGTGCCTCTTCATTTGCGGAGGTAAGGAGTAAAGGGTCGTACCTATCAATGTTAGCGGCACTCGTGACTTAGGAACTAACATTCCGACATCAAAGTAAAACAGAGAATTCCATTGCGCAAGCTGTTCTTTATTTATCCACTTCACTACGTCAAGCAGGGCAATTCTCTCAACGACCTTTGGTGCGTACTCAGTATTTACATGACGAATGGTTTTACCTGCTCATCAAGGGTAACGTTTTCAATCGACGAGGCCACCGGGTGGCCAACTACAAAATTGTCCACATCTGACAAAGAAAAGGATCCGCTCCAGTCTCCTCCAATACGGTGAAAAGAAGAAGCTGGAGAAGCGGCATAGCACAACTTGAACTGGACATCACTGAAATTCCTGTTAGGTGCCGAGTTATCGCAATGGGTCATACCTGAAGTATCCATTTTCTGGAGATTGTGTTGTGGAAGGCGGCAGTGCAGAATAATCCACTACTCTGAGCCAAGATGCTGCTGGGTTATCAACGAGATCGTAGGCAATCTTGGCCAGCGACCACACAGGGGACATTGCTACTATTGCTTTGAATACTTCTGGGAATCGAACGCCGAGGGATAGGGCTCCCCATCCTCCTGCAGAATGTCCCGTGATAGCAATCCTCGATGAGTCTATTGCTGGATAGTTGCTGAAAAGGTAGGGAAGTAATTCATTCACAATAAGGCCCTGCATTCTTCATTTTAGATTATGCAAAGAGTATTTAAGAGGAATTACGTGAAAATCTCCGATTGCACTATTATTATTATACCAGGTTGGCCTTAACACAGTGAGTTTAAATAACAGTTCGGGAAATTCTACATTGCAGTGCAATCCCAGGATACAGTTGGAGGAGGATACCAGTTGCCATCAATCTTAACTACCACTATAGGATTGATAGTGCCAAGCTGTATGAGTTCATCCACTGTGGAAAATAGTTCTGGATAATCCGTCTCATTCAGTTCAGTTCCTGGACTTGGGGAGGTAATGTTTTTATCCAAAAATACAAGATTTGCAATCAACTCTCAAGTACGCATGCATACAGGAATAAAGCTAGTGGTAGAGATGACTCGACGTAGGATTCACTTCCAGGTGGTAGGTACACCTGGATATTCCTATATTCACCAAACAAAGTGCTGTAGAAACTGTTCTTTATGACTGTTCCACCAAGAGACAAAGAGAGGACCACAACTTCCCATGGAATTGCCGGGAACATTGGCAATGAAAGACGGCAATGCAATCAAGGTTGGTGGCACCTCGTTGGATAATTTATTTGATTATTAGCTGCGGGCCCACTTCATGTACTTACCAGCAAGGTTCGCTATTCAGTGCGGTACGCCTTTGTGCACTACCAAAAAAAGAAAGATAGAATAGAACCAGCCCTCAAGACATCAGAAGAAAATTCAAAAAAGCAAACAAGAAGACACCGTCTTCATGTCGAACAGGTCTCGAGGGAACTTGTACCGGCCGTATACTACAAGATACGATAGGGGAAGAGGAGGGGTTCCAACGAGGGCTAGGGGGCGCGGCACCTCGCGACTGGCGTACACTGGCTCTGCGGGTCTTGCTGTCGACACCCAGGCAGACACCAACCAGTTGTTCGACAACTCGCCCAATGCACCACAGCAGCCGGGCCGCTCTCCCCTCGACACGCCCGCTCCAACGGCGTCCGCAAGTGGCAAGGCAACCAAAACAAGTTGCAGCACCGCAAATGGTGGCAATGGCGATGGCGAGGGCGATGGCGTTGCGGACGTGGACGGCGTAGGGGACGGGGACGACGGCGGGGAAGCGGAGCTGAGGCCTGTCCTGTGGGTGGGCGGGCTGCCGCTCGAGGCGACGGAGGAGGGCGTGCGCGGGTTGTTCGAGGCGAGGGGGGTCGTGCCGCTGCAGGTGAAGGTGATTATGGGTGGCGAGCAGACGGTGAGCGACGGCAGCGCCTGCGTCAAGGTGAAGAGGAAGAACGCGTTCGTGTATGTGCGGGACAAGAAGACAATGTATAGGGCCAAGAACATGAGCTTGGCGTTCAATGACTGCACTCTTACCGTTAGGCCGGCAAAATCCAGTGAGTATCTCCTTTTTCCCTTTTTTTTTCCCCTCCTCTCCTGCCAACTAGATCAGGAAACGAGAGATGCTACACATGCAGAGAAATAATGCCGAAAAAGGAGCTAGATGCGCATAAGTTTGTAGTGCATTCCTCTCAGGCTTCGCTGTTGGCGTCTATCTCTTCGCAGGCACATCCTCCCCATGCTTCCTTGGACTCAACCGCTCTTTCAGCTTTTTCCACCCACCTGTCATCTTTATGCACGAAATACGGCCCAACTCCGGCATCTACTGCCACGTACATTAAGCTATGCAGCCAAATTGAGGCCGCTGCTCGCACTCTATGGAGCAATGCTGTCGCTATACCTTTTGGCTCGTTCAAAACGGGGTTATATTCACCTGGGAGCGACCTGGACGTTGCCGTGCTTACAAACAGTGACACTGTGCATAGAGATGGAACGACCAATAATGAGGTGCAAGAGTTGCAACGCCTCTGTGTAGCACTGCAGACTATTGGAGTCGCGCGATCCCCTGTTGTTGTTGCTGAGGCTCGAGTGCCAATAATTCGTCAGACCAAGATGAAGGGAGATGATATCGCGTTTGATGTAGTTCTGGACCGAAACCATGGAATACACAACTCCCAACTACTGTCGGACTACTTTTCCATTAAGAAGACTGTGTGGACCTTGGGATTTGCATTAAAACTGTGGGGCAAGGCTTGTGGAATCGTTAACAGCAAGAAGGGTTTATTTTCATCTTATTCGCTTGGTCTGCTATTACTTTTTTTCCTTCAAACTCGGGGAATACTACCGAATTTGCAAAGCAAGGCTTTGATTGAATCTGCACACTCTAAGGGCGTTACTACCTCTGGAGGGAAAGCACTAGAAGGAGGAATCTTTGAGTGGGTAAAACCTGACTTTGCCACAGCAGAGTGCAATGCTAAATGTGCAACCAATGAACTTCCAAGAACCGAGGATTCCTGTCAACTGGGCCGTAACCTTCTGGATTTCCTTTACCAATACGGATGGTGCTTCGATTTCACCAAAAATGTTGTATCCATCAGGCTTGGAGGTTGTGAGGAGAAACTCTCTAAGCCCACTTCTGATATTAGTATTACAACAGAGAAGACAAGTGCACCCGGCACATCAACAACTGTGGAAAGAGTACCAAGCCAAGTGAGTGCTGAAGAACCACTCACTTCCTCTTCTACCACAGTGACTACCAACACACCCACCACCCAAACAACCCCAAGCCACCCCATGACAATCATGGACCCCCTGGACATCGATATAAATTGCACCGGCCGTGTGTCCGCTTTGCACCTGTCTGTAATCATACACGCATTCAGACAGACCTACTCCACCCTTGTGCATGACCTCTCTCGTAACCAATCCTCAAGTGGTGGCCCACCTCCAATCAGACCAGAGGCAGCAGCCAGAAACTTCCTTTTACCTGATTTCAGCATGACTAGCCTTCTTAACTTGTGAGAGAACCCTTATTCTCTAAAGGAGGACGAAAATAAGTCGGTCTGGATGACAGACCCAAAGCATTTTTTTACCCACTCTATAAGTACAGTAACTCAGTGTTATGACAACTGGGTTGTAGATACAGCAGGCTTTGGCTTCTCCCATACCTGTTCATAGGTGAAAATTAATTACTAGTGGAAGCTGAAACTTGATAATAATAAAACGCATAGGCGATGCGATGTAGTTTGTGCTAATATTCAACATTGGTACCTGGAGTACTGTTTTGAGCTCGTTTTCAAATCGGCAGAGCCTTCCCACAATGAGGCCTGAGATGGGAACTACGTCTATTCCAACCTGCGGAGTGGTGTGCAGGGGTATTTGTGCTATATAAGAAGTTACCTTTTCTGTGGGTGTTTTATCCAAGTATTTCATTCTATTAGTGTACTTGATGTCTTTAAGAAGGTCATTTATCAGCTTTCCTTTCCCTTCATCCTTGTGAGTCTGAGTACTTATGAAGGAATTAAAGTACCTTGGGTTATATCTTTGCTTTCTGGAAGTGACTCGAATTTGCGTTGTGCCTCTTCAACTTGAAATTGGTCACTGGGAATATTTAGCTCCTCACATAACACTGACTTTTTTCTTCCGTGAGATTGGTTTTACTTCATTTGGCAAGATAACCTGCATGAGATCACAGTAAACATCTAGTTTTCCATAAATTTCACTCATTAAGCCTTCCACAAGTTGAATGAGCTCCTATTGAAATTATTACTCTTCCTCTTGGTTTACGAGGCACTAACATCTTTCATCTTCTCAGCACCCAGAACTGATTGGATAATTTCGAGATTTCTTCTTACTGTGTCTAGATTTGATGGCATTTCTTCAAGGTAATTCGTAGGAACAGCAGAGAAATCGTAGTTCCTTGATGTTAAGAAAACATTCACTTGGTCCTAGTCAATAATTATTGGTTGTATGTATTACCAGAGGATTTTGCCTTAATGCGTTTGAGGTACCAGTCTGTAATATTTTTTTTCATCGAACCGTTGAGTAAATCCTTTTTTTGTAGTTGATAGCCTTCTAGCATTCCTTGGCAGGCACCTTGAAGGAACTGTTAGCTTGGCGCGGGCCTCGGAAGATACCAAGGTATGACTTGAGGATGTTGTTTGAGAGGGTCCGAAAGTTGATATTTGAAAGCTGAGTCAACTGTATCTCCTTGGTTGCGGGAAATATTCGTATCTCACCACTTTTAACTCTACTCTTCTTAGTGTTAGATTTCATTGAATAAAACGCAGCATACAATAAAATCTCTCATCGTATGATCTGCCCTATCAGTGAACTCAACAATACTCGGGTCAGTATTTGAACACATATCGGCAAGCTGTCTTATAAGACACTGGTAAAGCAAAAAGTCATTAAAACCGTTTGGACGAGAGTCAGTACAAACATCAAGGGTCTTGTATTCTGCATTCTTCATGTCTTGTCGTATAACCTTCTTAATAATAGTCGTATCAAGGCCTTGACACTCGAGTTGTGAGTCCACTTTCTTGGTAAGAGCTGAAGAAGTGCCTTGAAAAACAGTATCGCATTGATCCTGTAAGAGTGGGGCTTGAATATTTTCCCTTCCAGGTCAAAAGCATACCACGGCAAATTTTTCCATCGATTTTGAGGTGTTGATACACGTGAAAAGAGCAGGTGGCACAACTGTCACATTCAAACGATCCACAACATGAGTGTCGTTCTCTTCAGGATTAACACTGACTTTCACCACTTCTCCCGCTTTGGAAGTATCCTTCACGCGGGCAAAAACAAGTGCATTTGTAATCGTTGCTCCTTCAAATGGAACAAAGGTCTAGATATATGAGTTCTCAGCACAGTAGGAAGAGAGATACCGTAATATTGTGCTTCACCAGGACAAGAGTTCCTTTGGTTAACACCCTCATTGTATCAGGCACCATAGAAGACAGGCTTCGCACATTTTCTGCAATAACCTATTTAATACAAGGGTAAGTAAAGAGCATAGATCTAGGATTTGAATACGTGGTCATCTGACACTGCTGCCCATGATTGAATCAGGTCCAACAAAGAAGGTGCAGAATTAAAATTCAAATCAGATACTTTAAGTGTAGAGGATTTCTGTTTGAGGTGAGGCAACAAAGCAGCAGGGCATTATTTAACCGCTGCGGCTTGGGCTTTCGCCATCTCGGAAAGAAACAAGGAAGATGGTTGCAGGCCAATGAGAGAATTGTCAAGATCACATATGTGCGAATTAGCGTAGGAGTTCAATTCTCGCAATATTTCCTTGTGCCTAAATAATTACTCTTTACTATTGCTATTTATATAACTATTAATGATGTACATCCAGTAATGATGTACCGTGGTCTTAGGGCAACATCAGACACATTCAGGGCGAATTCTGTGAAGTCAACGAGCCTATGAGCTTTGGACTGTACTCATGGTGATTTGTATTGCTTTTTTACGATGATATTCCATACTGCTGATAAGATATCTTGCATTGACTTCATTCGATTATGAAATATAAAACTCCATGGGAATACTGCTGGAGGTGCTGAAGCATCAACCATTGATATTCTCTCCAAAAATTGGTTGGTGCTGCGTACTGCCTCCTGTGGCAATGTAGACGCCAAGTCATTACCGCCGAATTTGCTGATTCTGGTAAAGGAATGAGAACAGCCAGTAACCTACTATGTTAAGACTTACCTGGGCTTCAGAAATGCACGTGATACTTCCTTAGACGGCGCTTCAGAAGGCATTCTATTAGGAAGAGGTAAAAAAAAAAAAACCAAGACCCTTGCCGAGAGGTTTTGAAAA
>JAHLWZ010000947.1:0-39685 GCA_020536535.1 Pelomyxa schiedti | reverse complement strand
CATCCTCGGAAAAGCCGATGTCAGTGGTCAGTGTTGTGAACAGTCTATCCACAGCAACAAACGTCAAGATCTCATTGCCTATGCGCTCGCCAACGACGGCGACGGCGTTTGCAGAAGCTGCTGTTGACGACGTGACTTGCACGAGATCCGTCTTAGGGTCCTCGGTCGGCTTTGTAGGTACTATTGCTGCTGGTTTCACTACGGGCACATTGGAACGAGTAGTACTTCCTGTCCGTGTTGCCAATATTGCCTGCACAGTGTCGCGCGACAACGACAGATCTTTGTTGTGCGATTTATTGGATTTTTTGCCACCGCGACGCATTTGAACGAACGAGTCCGCGCTACGCAGGGAACGAGTGACAGCGAGAAATTGACAACAATTTCGCCTTCTGTGAATGCAGCTCCCTCTGGGCGTCAGCTTCTGTCTCCCAGCCCAAGGAGACACACACCCTAGTGTCTTGGAGTAGAGGTCTTCTGTGCAGTAAATCTACCAGATCTTATTTGGTAATGGCGACGACGGCGAGCACGCGGGAAGCACCGGGGAGTGGTGTCGGGGACAACTTGGTGTCTAACACCACGTGCACCTCAGGGGCTGAGGTTTCGTCTCCTAAGGGGGCTGAGAAGCCATTGTCGTTCGTTGTTACACATCAATGGAACTGTGCACGAAGAAGCGCAATGTCCCTGCCCCATTATAAAAATTTCAACACTCCAGTGTGTACTGTTTTTTTTCCCTTCATCGTGTACCTTTTTTATTGTTAGCGAGTTTATGTTCAATGAATGAAGATATTCATGCCGGTTGGGACACAAGGGACTGTCAAAGCATTAACCGCCACGCAACTGGAGACTCTGGGTATGGTGCCATTGTTATTTGTTCTTTTCTTCGTTTTTTTCTTTTTTTCCATTTCACCATACTTACTTGGAAATAAATAATTGAAAATGTTGCGATTGGCAATTAATTGCGATTTACAAGGTGCTCCCATTATACTTGGAAACACGTATCACCTAAACTTGCGTCCGGGATCGGAAATGTGGCATGCCACAGGAGGCTTGCACTCTTTTGCTCATTGGGACAGGAATATACTTACTGATTCAGGTGGCTTTCAGGTTTGCTCTATCCTTTTATGTTATTCATTCAGCTCACGATGTTTTTGGGGGTTTTAAAGATGGTGTCTTTACTGAAGCTATCAAGTCTCAGTGAACAAGGCGTCAAGTTCACTTCTCCCCACGATGGAACCGAAACCTTTCTCACTCCGGAGAAATCTATGTCAGCACAAAATGAAATTGGGGCTGATATCATGATGGCACTCGATGATGTAGTTGGGGCCACAGTAACCGGACCTAGGGTCAAGGAGGCTATGCTCAGAAGCATCCGGTGGTTGGATAGGTGTATCGCTGCACACAAGAATACACATCGGCAGAATTTATTTGGGATCATTCAAGGTTTGGTTTGCCAGAAGACCAAAAATAAGTTCACCAGTTAACAGGAGGACTTGATCCAGAACTTCGTGCTCAATGCCTTCAAGAGATGATTTCCCGCGATCTTCCTGGATATGCTATAGGTGGACTAAGCGGCGGTGAATCCAAAGACTCTTTCTGGCGAATTGTAGCACAGTGCACTGCCGCCCTCCCACCAAACAAGCCCCGATATCTTATGGGAGTGGGCTACCCTGTGGATTTAGTTGTATGTGTGTCTCTGGGAGTTGACATGTTCGATTGTGTTTTCCCCACCAGAACAGCAAGGTTCCCTCCCCCATGATTTCTTTGATATTGACCAAGGTCTGACTGGCAGGTTCGGAACCGCTCTGTACACTGGGGCTGGTGGGTCTCTTGGACTCAAACAGAAGTCCTTTGCGACCGACTTTACTCTCATTGAAGAGGGATGCACTTGCCCTACCTGTGCCTCTGGGTTCACACGCGCCGCGTTGCACTGGTAAGAAGGCCTACAAATAAGAAAGCTAACAGTATGATCACAGCATGATTTCCGATGGCTCCGGACAGGGAGACATTGGTAACAACTTTGATGGTTATTTTTGTTTCTAACTCTTGTGGGACAGGAGCACAATTACTTTCACAACACAACATTGGCTACCTGCTACAGCTGATGCAAAAGCTCAGAGAAGCAATAACTGCTGGTACATTTAAGGAGACAGTTATCTCTTTTATGAACAAGCAGTTTCCTCCTAGTGACAAACACCACCAAATGCCAAACTGGGTGAGAGAAGCTCTCACCTTCGCCAAAATTTTTACAGAATGAAAATGGCACAGCACCAAGTGTAAATTCTTTTTGTTTTGTTCTTTGTCACACTTCAAGACTATCCCTCCCTGTTTCAGCAAGAACTCTCCTGACTGGATCGAAGTACATGTGAGCAAGTGCTTCTGTGGCCGTCAACCGCTCATTGTGGTCATACTTCAGTAGGGCTGATAGAAGCTTCAACGCATCATCAGAGCACACACAGGCATTGGATGATGTAATGAAGGTATGCCAGCTTTTTCCGGGTCTTCTTCTTGATGCCTTCGTGCCGGAAGTTCCGCCACCCCACACACAGGCTGCGAGAGAGGAATGCAGTGGGGGAATGTTGTACTTGGCAATGTATGCTTCTAGAGAATCTGTTCCGAGTACTTTGGCTATTTTAGCAAGCTGGTCTTCATTGTCTTGCCCATGAAAAAGTGGTTCAAAGCGGAATATCTTGATTTAGTGTATAAGCTTGGTCAGAACATAATGTTGGCTTGTGCATACCATGGCGGCAAACATGCAACCCAGACTCCACATGTCGAGGGAATAGTCATACTCGAGCATGTCAACAAGAAGCTCAGGCCCTTTGTAATATCTAAGGGAAAGATTAACTTTGACCAAATAAGAAAAAACAACCTTGAGGCCACATGAACGTTATATTGCTTTCTTGGGTGATAAAATTCCGCCAAGCCCCAGTCAATAAGCCTTAGTCGTCTTCTTGCGTGGTCTATCATAACCTGGGGATATAAGTTTAACAAACAAGAGAAACTTCGTACGTTATGAGGTTTCACGTCTCTGTGCATGATCCCTCTCGAATGACAATATTGAAGTGATCGTAAAACCTTTTTGAAGCATAAAAAACTAAACAAAAAGGCCTCCAAAATGAAGAGAGACCTGGTACATGTAGTATCTCACATCAAAATCTGTTAGAGCAGGGTATAGTGTCTTGTGAGGTAAGTTTCATTTGTAGTTGGGATGGAATTGTGTACTTTGAAATCGTTATTATTGACATATTCTGTGATGAAGCTTGGTGAGTCACTCTGGGGGTCCTTGACAATGTCCCACAACTGGTGAAGGGTTGTTGGTTGTAGAAACTTTATTATAATCCAACCTGAACAATATTTGGGCCTTCGCGGAGATTGTGCAGAATTTTAACCTCGCGCCTAATTTTCTTCCTCTTAACTGGTTTTAGCACTTTCACGACGCATTTGGTACCACTGCACACAATTCTCCCCTCAAAAACGTCACTGTACCTAAAACATAAAGTTACGTATGCCCAATCCCACTACACCACGTCAAATAAATTAGCTCACTTTCCGCGTCCCAGCTTTCTAATGATCTCATAGTCATCCACGTTCCTAAAACACACGTTATACCCAAAACAGAGCACCACACAAAATACAAAATACAAAACAACCAAACAAACAAGAGAAAAAAAAAAAAAAAAAAAAAACAACCCAAACTCACACAGCCCTTCTCCCATAACACCAAAACGCCAAAGGGAGGGACGCACCCCCAGGGGATTGGCATCGTGTCATAAGAATAGAAGGCGGGCCCCAGCCCCGCGCACACGTCCGCGTGCACCCTCGCCACGCTGCCCCCCTTCCGCGCCCCGCCCGGCCCACCCGTCGGCGACACCGCCCCCACCCCCCCTCCTTTCCCCGCCCCCGCCCCCGCCCCCGCCCTGCCCCCGTTGTTGTTGTTGCTGTTGTTGGTGTTGCTGTCGAGCACGGGCGACGTGGGGGAGCCGCGCCCTGTGAAGGTGGTTGCCGTGGTGGCCGTCGTGGTGGTCGTCGTGGCAGTTGTCGTCGTCGTGGCCATCGCCGCGGTGTCTGGTGCGATCTGAGCTTGCGAATTGACTGAAAGGGACCGAAAGTGTGTGCAGCTCCTTCATCTGTTCCAGATTTGGCCATGGATAATGTTGGCAGGTATCAACCATCTGAGATGGTTTGAAGGAAGTCTGTCTGATGGATGTAACACTTGCACGACCGCAACTTTCTCTCCGCATTTTTCCATCAGGGAGCGGAGAGGGTTTTGGGGCGATTCTTTTTTTTTCAAACCGCTGATGTCACGTTTTTGGAAAAGGGAAAAAACCCTTCCGCAGTCATTTTTCTTTTAAAAAAACAAACAAGTAACACCGGTTGCTGACCGATGACCAGGTACACACCACCCAGATCTTTCTTTAGTTTTTTTCCCCCTCCTCCCACGATATCGTGTTCCTGTTTGCGTTCCCTCTTTTTTTCTTTTTTTTCTTTTTTGTCTTTTTTACTTAATCGCTGTCATAGGGTGGGGATTACAGTAGGTTGTGTTGTATTGTTAGCCCTTGCGGGTGTTGTCCTGGGGCAGTCGTACGATAGATGTGATCGCGCGTTCCCGATTCCGTATGTCGGTTTCGAGATGGATTCGACGACCTCTGGGAAGATCATCTCAAACTACACTTGCGACCTTTACAACATGTTCAGTTCAAGCCAAGGTCGGTAATCCGGGTTGTTTCTTTATTATACTCATTGCTATTGTATTTTCTTTTGGCATTTTCAGGAATGTACTTTGTGTTCACATCCGCGACTGCAAGGTGGCTGACAGTGTCCCTCTGCCAGGGAACATCCTGGGACACCATACTGTACATCTTCACCGGTTGCACTTCTGGAAAGGCCAATACTTGTGTGACTTTTAATGAGGATTATTGTGGCTGGCAAAGCCAAATTACCTGGGAAGCTGCTGAAATGACACCCTACTACATCTTCGTCACCGGTTTCCAGGGAGCAGCCGGATTTTTCACTATAACCTTGACCGATGGTACTTTCCTTGTTTTCTACAGTGACCCAACCAGACTTACTCCTCCTAGCTGATCCTCCCGACAACGAATTCTGCACCAGTGCAATCAGCATTCCACAGATTCCTTGGAGTTCTGGTGGGAACACCAAGGCAGCTGGGTACAGTAACGTCTCTTGCAGAACCGGAGTTACTCAGGCAGCCGGTAAACAAAGAAACAACTCTCCCAGTACTTACTTCAGCCAGGTCTCTGGTATACGTATTCGGGCAATGGTAGTGATATCAAGGCTTACACCTGCAAATACTCTTCGATAGACACAATCGTTGAACTGTACCGCGGCTGCCCTGGAACATGTTCTGACTGGGTATGGAATATAATTCTCTTACTTAGGCTGACATCCCACCAGAACGATGACAGCTGTGACACTGGATCAGAACTGGTCTGGACAGCAACCAAAGGCGTGACCTGGTACATCTTAGTGACCTCGTTCAACAATATTCGCGGTGACTTCATGCTGTTTGTTGATTATGGTAGGTGTCTTGCTTTTACCTTTTCTTATCTCCATCGATTAGCGGGATCCCCTGATCATCATTCTTGCTCTGATGCTATCAGAATTACCGAGCTACCATTTATCGAGTCGGACACAAACGATGATATTCCTACCACCCGTGGCTCATGTATTGACGATGAGGAGAGACACAGTACATTATCTTATCTTCCTACTCTCTGTAAATTGATTAAATAGCTTTGTGGTATGTGGTCCATGGCACGGGCCAGCAGCTGGCTGCTTGGACTTGCATGACAAACAACTATGTCAGCTTTCTATGAGGTTTTCATCTCTTACGAATTTCAGGTGTTTGATACCCTGATTGAAATTTACGATGGCTGCGGTGCAAGTCTACCCGTGGGGTGCATCAGTTACAATGACGACTACTGTGGTGTTCACTCTAAGGCTTGGACAACTGCACCCCTTTTTTCGTCTTAACCAACTACAGGTTTCTTGGGTGAGCAACGACGAGACCGATTACTATATCGGAGTTTCTGGTTTCAGGGCTGATGTTAATGGAGGCAATTTTACACTTTCCGTTGATGCTGGTAGGATTTCTCTAGTTTCTCAAGCGACTAATCCTCTGTAGTTGAAGATGCTGTCAATACTGTATGCTGGCAGGCAACTCAAATCACAGCACTTCCTTACGATTCTTCTGAAAGCACATACAGTACTTCCATATCCGTAGGTGGTTGTGGTGTGGAGGGTAATCGATTTGGTTCGTACCGAATTTCGTTTTTTTACGGTCTAACAAAGTGCAGGAAAGTGGTTTGAGGTCAAATTGAGTGGTACCGTTTCCAAAAACGTCAAGGCAACCGTTTGCAACAACGAGACTACTTCTTCAGTATTGATGGAAGTCTACGAGTCGTGCTCTATGTCTCAATGCATTGCGACGAGGTTCCGATCCCCAGTCTGAATCTACTTCTAAATTGTTCAGTGAGGAGAAAACCTGCAATGGGAAAGGAATAGTTGAGTGGGTGGCTGTCGCACAGAAGTCCTACTTCGTTTTTGTTACAACCCCCGACACTTCCTACGCTTTCTTCCACATTGATTTCTATGAAGGTATTACAGCTGAACACCTCAATGACTTAATTTCAAACATAACCGTAAGATGAACCCAATGAGTACAGCCGCTGTGACACCCCGTATCCAATAACTCTTCCTTACTCGTATACTGGGGAAACCGTCACGTCCGTGGCTTCATATTCGCCCTGTCAGAACGCGGTTAAGCAAGGTTTCCATTTGTTTTTTTCCCACCTTTCTCATATGGACAAGGCATGTGGTTCAGTGTTATTGGTACCGGAAATAAGATTGCTGCTCACACTTGCTCGGAAAATACCGATTACGATACTTACATTTCCATTATTCAGGCCTGCACTAACGTTACGGGTAATTGCATCGCTTCAAACGATGACGCCACGGGAACAACCGTGTGTGGCCAGTCGCAATCTCGTGTGACCTGGGTCTCGGTGGCAGGAAACTTGTACTATATTTTAGTTTCCGGCTACGGATCTGCCACGGGAATTTTCCAACTGACTGTCCTCGAGGGTAAGGTCCCCTGTTGTATGACCTCTCTTACCATAAACCAGAGACACCGTCAGTAAACGACGACTGCACTGGTGCTATTGACCTCTCCACGCAAATCTATCCCTACACAGCTTTTGGTTCCAACCTGTACTCAATTCCAAGTGGTGGTGATTGTGATGTGGGCAGCACGACCAAAGGTTGACATCATGTCTTCCCCCTAGCCCTTCTTTCTCGTAATACAAATCAAGGTATTTGGTACAAAATCAGTGGTTCCAGCCAAACACTTCGGATTGATACCTGCAGGACAGAGACAACCTTTGATACGGAGTATGAGTTTTACAGCGGATGTGATGCGTATGTATTCCTTGAACAAGAGGTGAAGAGTAACCTTGTTGCAGAGCGACTGGACTTGGCACAGGGTGCATTTCGACTATAATCGACGACGAGTATTGCGTGGGTTTGGAAGCTGCGGACCGCGCCTCTTCCACCTTTACCACATCGAAGGACGCCAACGTGTACTATTGGCTCTTCATTTCGGGCTACGATGGTGCTCAGGGTATGGCCGCGGTTCGGGTGACTGACTTGACAGAGGAGTCAAGCAGCAACCCCAAGGTACCAACTCAGCCACCCCAACACCCAATCTAACCCATGCTCTCAGGATCCAGGCTTATCTGCTGGAGCCAAGGCCGGTATTGTGTTTGCAGTCTTTGGTGGTGTGGCCGCTTTGGGTGCTGCGGGCTTTGCTGGCTGGTGGTACTACAAGAAGTACTACCACCCATACCAACAAATACCCGATACTCACTAAACACCAACTACATTTCAGTCATAGTATTAAAACTAAAAAGAAACAGTTTTTCTGTGAGCCTTTTTCTTTCTTACTATTGGAAAGTTGTAGAAGTTGTTTTTGCTTTCCCTCTTAATTTGGTTACAAAGCAGCGCACTACTAGTGAGTAGGACAATTTATTTACAGGATGTTGCACGGTTTGCGTGGTTTGATGCGCTCCTCGTGGTTTGGCAGATTGACTTTGTTAAACTTGCGTACTTCTCTCACAAGAGCCTCGAAGCTTGCCTCAATATTGAGCCGAGCTTTGGCGGACGTCTGTAGAAGGTCAGCCGAATGCCAAAGTTAGTGGAATACCTCGAAGTAAGGGCAGTTTATTCCTTTTGCAAAGGATTTACCCTCCGCTTCTGTGACTACTCGGTCGGAAGGAGGAATATCTACCTGTAATTTTATGAGTCCGGGTTTTACAAGAAGGGTCGTTTGAGGGGGTTTCAGGGATACCTTGTTTCCGCAGAAAACCATCGGGTAGAATTCAACTTCTTTAACACGCAATATTTTTCTGTGGAATTCGGCTGCAGCTTCGAAGCTTGCCTTGTCCGCAACACTCCACACAATCATAAATCCTTGGCCTTGCCTAAAGTAGGCTTCTCTCTGTCCAAGAGATTAATGATGTGCCGGGGATGAGTGTAAAAAAAAGGTGCCAATTTCGTTATCAATACGGAAATACAAACCATTGCAGAGAATTCTTCCTGGCCGGCAGTATCAAGTATATCTGCAGTGGTGAACACCTCCACTTTAAAAAAAAAAAAAAACATCATACCCAAAACACAGATTTGGTCATCAACTGACATAGGCTTCCGATACCTGGTGAAGTTGATTAATTACAATAAAGCCTTCGAGGGGAACAACTTACGCGTTTTCAATAGTAGGATCGTATTCAGTAATGAAAATATGTTGAGTGAGGGACAACGTTACAGCACTTTTACCTACACCTCCCTCCCCTGTTCCCCAACAACAGTCAGCCACTAAATATCGAGGCAGAACAACGAGAGAGGAGCCAAAAGTCACACGTACCAATAAGCACCAATTTATACGTGTCTACGTGTGATGGAGTCGCCTCGGTTGACATTTTTGAAGAAAAAAAAAAATAAAAAAACGGTCTTCTGCTGCGAAGACCGATTAGCACGCGTTTCGAATACGCAATTGTGGGTTTGCGTTGGGGGTGCGTAGCGCTTGGTTTTGTCGTTGGTGTTGCCGGTGCCGCGCAGTACCTCACAAAGGCCCCCGATGTTTTTTTGTTCCTTTTTCGAAATTCTGTTGGAACTTTATTTTCTGTTTGGTTTTATTTTGGGAAAATCCTCTTTCATTGAAGATCTGCTTCATGATCGGGGCGAAGGAAAAACAACAAAACTGCCGCTAAAAAAAAGGATGTGACCTTTGTTTTTTTTTGTTTGCTTTTTCGTTTTGTTTGGTTTGTTAGCACCTTTCGTGTTGTCCGCAGTGCATACACCTAAAGTCACAACAAGTAAGCCTCAAACAATGGTATAAAAGTGAAACACATACCTTCTCTCACGGGATACAATGGCACAAGGAGGGGGTGGATGGTGTGGGTGATGTGGGGGATGGTGGGGTGGGTGATGGGGTGGAGGGAAAACGGATACTGCACATGCAGATAAGAGTGGTTAGTTGGGGAGTAAAATGGAAGGGAGGGTGGGAGTGCACACCGGTTCTCCATTCAGTCCACCGGTGCTCTATGGGCCCGGAGCGGGAGGTTCCGCAGCGAACACAGTATGCCACAGTGGAGCAGTGGGCGGGGGACGTGTGCTGGTAGGGACCCCAGCTGTGATCTTCTCTGCTCTTCACAGTCCCGCAGCGAGTGCACACTGAAACCCGGGTGCAGCTGGATGTTGCTGACCAGGCTTCAGGGCCCATGGAGGCATGTACAAGGCCAGCTTCTGAACTGTGCCCGCAGCGATTGCAGAGTTTGGTGCGGGAGCAACTGCCTGGTGTGAGGTATTGTGGTGTGTTGAAAGAGTCGTGGTGCTGTGTGCGGGTTGTTACCGTACCACACGCCTCACACCGCAATGACTGTTTGCAGCTTCCTGGTGCATCGTAGACATATTCACCTTTGTGGAAGCCAACTAGGCACTTGGCGCGCGTGAAAAAGCCACCTCCACTCGTTGGGGTAGTTACAGAACTTGTTGTGGGAGTTGCAGCGGCGGTAGGCTTGGGAACAGCCTCAAGAGTCCACCATTCTCCAGTGGCTATGGTTGCGCTATCCAGACAGAGACCAGGCGTGGATGTATGTGATCGATTGCACACAACTGATCCGGTATTACTCACACCAAGGTAGAGGTTGTGGGCCGTCCTGAATATAATATTAGACTATAACGAAAAGCACATAACTTACTTGAAGCACAGGCAATTTCCACAGAGTTCCGGAGCATACCACTCATGACTCTTGGCCACTGTGCGGTCGCACAGGGGCTTAGTGGCACCTTTTCCTGATCTCATGTAACGATTTCTGTTCCTGTTGAACGGTTATTGCATAAGTCTGCCTAAAGGAAACATACGAAAAGAAGGAGACCGAATTGTTTTCACATTTCTCAAGGTACCAAATCTCAGAGGGACCTGCAGAAGGAGACAAGGCAACACTTCCAGCAGAGTCAGCACAGGCACTTAGACAAGCACCAGACAGTCCCGCAGCCTTGACTATAAAGTAGCCACTAACAAAACCCACTTGCCCTGGCATTGGAGGGAGCACAACATTCTGTAAAATTACTCAAGTAAGCAATAAGTAGAAGAGGGAAAAAAAAAAGTAGTTTTGAATAAAAATATAAAGCAGTGGCATTTTGAATCAAATTTGAAATCGAGAGGCATACCGCTACAAACCCAGGGGGTGCCGTTGGAGGAGGAGGAACTTGTACCTGCTGGTACTGCACCATCGGTTGCGATTGTGGGATAGGCATCGACATTGGCATCTGCATCTGAACTGCTGGGGATGTCGCCGGGGGTGCCATCTGCATCGGTGGCGCTGACGGCATGAGGAACCCCTGTTGCTGTTGCTGCTGTTGCTGTTGCTGTTGTTGTTGCTGCTGCTGTAATTGTTGTTGCTGTTGCTGTTGCTGCTGCTGGAGCAACATATGTTGCTGTTGTTGCATCTGCAGGGCGAACTGCTTGAGGGCCTCGGGGTCGGACGACATCGCGACCATCTGCTGCATAGCTGCCTGCTGCTGTTGAAGTTGCTGCTGCATCTGTTGCTGCTGCTGGAGCATATGATAGTAGGCCTCCGGGGACACTGGTTGGGCGCCGGGCGGGGGCGGCGTGTTTGGTGGCGGCGGGACGTAGCATGGTTGTTGTTGCTGCATCATTTTTGGTTTTGTGATCGTTGTTTGTTGTTCTTAATTTTCTTGTTGGAACGAAGTTAAAGATTTAACTGATGATTAAAAAGGCCCAAGTTAATCTAACGGCGGCTTCTAGGAGCGGAAAGCAATTGCCAGTCAGCTGATCCCCAAAGGTCCATTTATGATCCTGCCAGAGGAGCCGCTTCTCCCGAGGACCTACTTGTAGAGAGATACGCCGCATCCCGAAGCACTCACCCCGAATAGATCTGGATCTCTTTGGATCTGCTAAGATCTCAACAAACCAATACAACAAGATGGCCACCGCAGCCGGTCTCTTTCTGCTCGGCCCGCGCGTCAACAAGCTCTCTATGCAACGCTACGTGGGCAGCCTCGTGACGCTCGTCGGACGCGTGTCCGCCAGGCCCAGCGGCACCGTCGTCCAAGTCGACGCGTCGGACGGCGGGCAGGTCACCATCACTGTACCAAGCGAGCTGCTAAGCGACATCAAGGTTCCGCCGCCGTCGGACTCGGGCGCGGCCGCGACCACGACTACGACCGCTGCGTCGGCGAGCGGCGCTTCTGCGATTTTGCAGCTGGGGAGCATCGTAGAGGTTGTTGGAAAAGTGAACCAGGATATGACTATGGTTGCCACACACGTGACTTGCTTTGCCGATGACTTTGGTATGTGTTGTGTGGGTATCTGTGTTAGTTATGAGTGTTGTTAATGCCAGTGGCAGATTTGGGGACGTATGAAAGCTTGATACAGATAATGCAGAGGCACTCCGATATTTTTGTTTGAGAGCATATTTGGGAGCACAAATGAGTTCTGTTGTGCAATAGCAACTCGTTGTCCGCTGCCAATCTTTGCATTTTGGCCTTATCCCCCTCGTGTTTGCAAAAAAAGTGTTACTTTAGTTTCAAGAAAGCCTCCACACATAGGCGGCTCTGCCTGTCCCCCGCTTCCCCCACTTGCATCTAGAAGATCTCAAGATCATTCCGATAACGAACGGGGGGGAATATCCGAGTTCCTAGTAAGGCAACATAATAAACAACCTTCACGACCAGGTCGAACGTGCCGGCACGAATGTGTGAGGAACGTGAATGGGACCTGGTGAGTTGGTTCCCGCCCAGCTAATTGTTTGTTGTTGTTTTCCCATGATGGGAGGCAATACCCCAGCCCAACCCACCACCTTTTTTCCCCTTCCCCTTTCCCTCTTTTTTTTCCTTCCTCTTGTTGTTGTGTAATTAAATTATTGTTCAACAAAGTGTTTCATTCACATGGAATGGAATGTAATGCATTGTATTGTAGATATATCCTGTAAAGTTGAATGAAAACGAGTACCCCCGGCTGGAGTGTACCACAACACACAGCTGCCGAGTCTATTACACGGACTTCTTTCTCACTGCATTGTACAGTAGCGCCTATGCAGCAATCGCACCGGCACCGGCCCTTGTTTCCGGTCCCGATTCTGGAGCTTCGGCTTCGGCGGCGCAGGCATCTCCGCCCCCGCTGCCGCCCCTGAGCAGATTCTGGAATGAGATGGAGATGCTGCTTGTTGATCCGGGAATGACGCCCACGGATCACGAGAAGCTGGTCAGCCTCAATATATGCTCAAAAGGAACCGCCATGGTGTGTTTCCCTGCCTTGTTTCCCTTTTTCCTATGTCTATATATAAAAATAGTATCTAGATATGTATTTGGCAAGTTGGCTGTTTTTTTTTAACGTTCGTTAAGGTTCTTCTGACATCCCGAGGAATGGATGAGTTCTGCAGGTCACTGCTGCACAGTGACTTTACTTCCCCGGCCGTTATACATACAACTGTGGAAAATGTTTTGAAAACTGTACAAGACCTGATCAAGTTTGATGACACAGACGATACTGCCTCCTCACCGACTGACGAAGGGAAGCAGTCTCCTCAAAAAGAAGTAACAGAACAACTCCCAGCACCAGGAGAAGTTCCTCCAAATTCAACTTCAACCCAATTTCAACCTGATAGTAATGCTGCCGTTGAAAGAGTTCAGGAGCATAGTACTGATAATGACATAAAGGAGGATAGCCTTTTGGACACTCATGATCATGACAAAACTGAGGAATCCCCTGCACCACTGATTAGGCCAGATACGGACGTCCCAAGTAACAATACAGAGTCATTGCTCAGTCAACACAGTCCTGAAACCGCAGGAAGTGCAGTGACAGACACTAGGGCCAACACTATGAACGATTATTCAACTCCCTCTCAAACCCAGCAAGTAATAAAGGTGGAACGACATATTAAGACAGAGCCGGTCTCAGAGCTCGCCAGTGACGAACAAAGAGTCGACAAAAAGCCGCTTTTCCTCCCGACTCCTGAAGTGTCTCCACTGGAGACCTCACCACCTCAGTCATGCACACAGTCACAGCAGGAGATACAAGGAGACCAATGTATGCAAGACATTAAATCAGAGGACAAGTCCAAAGAGGCCCAAGACCAACAAACACTTCAAGTTCAAGTCACCAACCAAGCAAAACAGATGCTTCAACAACTTCAGCAGTACAACCAACAAATGCTTCAGACCTATCACTCCAAGCTAAATGAAGCAGGACAGACACCACAACAACCAGCATCCGCAAATCAAATTATTCAACAGTTGCATTCCCAGCAAGCTGAACTTCAGTACCAACTTCATCAGCAATTACAACAATTCCAAACAAATTCACATGTCAATACTCCTATTGAAGAAGCCCCAGCACCTCCACACATAACCGATTTGGCGCAAATGCTGAGGTTGACAAGCCAATCCCCCAATCTCCGTACATCAAACCAAAAGGTATTTTTTTTGAGTTAATCTTCGTTTCCCAACTTCCTGCTAGCAGTTTAATGGGGCCGATCAGCAGAACTCTTCACAAAACCTCCTCCCACCTCAATTAATGCAGGCCTTTCAAAATGCGGCA
This sequence comes from Pelomyxa schiedti, assembly GCA_020536535.1. Classification (NCBI taxonomy): domain Eukaryota; phylum Evosea; order Pelobiontida; family Pelomyxidae; genus Pelomyxa; species Pelomyxa schiedti. The sequence goes on along the minus strand of JAHLWZ010000947.1, from coordinate 25,548 downwards.
CCACAAATCAAATCAAATCAAATGTCACCACCCTCACCATCTAAGCAATCGACACCACAGACACCAACGCAATCCACACAACAAAGAACGCCACCTCTTGCCCAAGGTTCAATAGCCACACAACTGCCATTCCAACTGGGGAGTATTTCCCAAGTAGGACAACCAAATAACGCAATCAAAACACCTACACAAACTCTACCGTCTCCCCAAACTGTTCACACACCATCAATGCCACTTTTTTCGCATCAGAACTCACAACAGCACAATGGCATGAGCGACTCCAATGGAACTGCACAGCAATTCCAAAACTACTCCAGTATGCCAAAAAATACTCCACAGATTTCTTCCCACATAGACGAAAGTACCTATGCACCAGATCAGGTACCATTTAAATGCATTCTACTTTGTCACTTAGCATTCCCAGGTTGTTGCCGCATTAATTGCGATGAAATCAGAAGTGGACCATATGGGTTCCGTGTTAAATCTAGTAGCAAAAGATGTACACAACTATAAAACTCTGTTGCTGAAACAACAGCAACAGCAAATTATACAGCAACAGCAGCAGCAGCAGCAACAACAGCAACAACAGCAACAGCAACAACAACAACAGCAGCAGCAACAACAACAGCAGCAACAACAGCAGCAACAGCAGTTGGGCTTCAATTTCGGAGCTGGCAACTTAGTATGTTCAAGACAACTCCCTATCTCAGAAAATAGCTAAACTATTCTCCACAGACTCCAAGTGCAAGTGCGCAAGTACTTTCAAACTTCCTGCAAGGAACTATGTGCGGAACCAACACTAACAACACAAACCAAGCACAACAGCTATCATCCATACCCCCCCAGGCCTGGGCCTCTCTCCTCCCACAATCCGCAAACAGCAACACAGCCCACAACAACCTCGCCGGAGCCAACGCAGCAACCCTCCCCGCTGTGTTGTCTCAGTTGTTGTTCCAGTCCTCAGGTCCATTCATCAACCAAAACCCTCCCAGTCACAATTGATCTGAGAGAGATCGATATAAAAAAAGAAAAAAACAAAATCAACACAAACAAAGAAACAATCAGTAGACGATGAGCGCGACAACAGGATCAAGTGTCGGGAGTGGTAACGAGGTGGTTCCGCTTGAAGACGTGCATGCGTTTTTCAAGAAGCAGATGGCTTTGCCTGAAAACAAGGTTGCCTTTTTTTTTTTTGGATTTTATTTTTTATTTTTTACTTTTGCCATTGTGACATGGTGGATGACTTTTCTTTTCTTTTTTTTTTTTGTTTTCTTTCCAACAACAAGGTGTGCTTTGATTGCAGTAGTAAATTGCCTCAGTGGGCATCGGTGTCGCATGCAATATATATTTGTACAAACTGCGCTGCTAACCACAGGAGTTTGGGTACGCACATCAGTTTTGTGAGGTAAATTCTTGGCTCTCTTTGGGCGTGTTATGACTTGGTGCCCAGGTCCCCACTGCTGGACACCTGGAGACACAATGAGTTGAAGTTAATGGAGGTTGGTGGAAACCTCAAGTGTAGGGACTTCTTGAGGTTAGCAGTTTACACAGTGTGCCACCTTGTCCCATTTTTTATAGAAAGCATGGTGTTAGTGATGCTACTGAGCAGAAGTACATAACTCGCGCTGCCCAGCTCTATCGCCAGAAGCTGAAAATACTTGCTTCATCAGGGACGACCACGTACGGCATTCTCCGTTTTTATTTGGTTTCTAATTAGCAATAAAAATCCAAAGGAAAGTTATTGAAACGCCTTTTGGTTCTGTGGAACCTGCACGGTCGACCACAGAAGAAAAGTATAGTTTTTCCCAGTATCATAATTGGTATTTACCCACACAGGCACACGGGACCTACATCGACACCTACACCGACCACTACAGCAACATCATATACACCAGCGCAATCAGACCCCTCAACAACGGCAATAAAAAAAATTACGCCCGCAAAGAAGGGTCTTGGAGGAGTCAAGGTGGACACAGACTCATTCTTCAAGTGCACTCTTCTGTAGTTCTTCATCCTTTTGAGTAACCCCAACAACAGAGACTTTGAGGTAGATGAGCCAACCCCTACCAAGGCGCCCACTCCTGCTGCCTCTCTGGCTGCTGCCTCTGTTACAACAACAACAAGGTTTGTTGGAGGCTCACTCTCTTTTCTAACTTACAGTCTTCCAGCAAGGGTTCTACTATGTTTCAATATAACGAACCAACTGTAGCGGCTCTGCCCGATCAAATGTACACATTACCGCTTTATTTGTTTTTGTTGAGTTTCGGCAGGGAGAGCGTTCCCTATGGGTTGAACAAGCCGGCTTCCCGACCACAATACGACACGTACGGAACACAGTCAACAACCCGACAACGTGTGCCACACTACAATTAATATTTATCAACTTCAAATAGCCCCAAGTGAGACAGCCCAGAAGAAATTTGGCGCAGCAGCGAAATCCATATCAAGTGACCAATATTTTTCTGAGGAAACCTCACCAGCAGAAGAAGCAGAGAAGGAGCGCAGACTGTCAAAGTATGACCATGCTTTCACAACTTTTTTTTAATGTTCCCCCCAGGTTCAGTGGAGCAGCTTCCATTTCCTCCTCAAGTTACTACGAGCGGGACGAATCACACATGGGACCAGGTGTGTTTCTATTGGTTACCGCCTCACAATTGTTCACTCTTCTTGCAGCGGTATCCGCGGCAGATATGGCGCGAAACATCATTGCTAATACAGACTTTCAGGCAGTGGCCACTACAGTCACGGACAAAGCAAAACAACTGGGAAGCCTTGCTCAAACGTGGCTGAACAGCTACTCATAACAACCATAAAAGAATTCCATTTGTTTACCTGTCTCAACATAATTTGGATGCATTGGGACTTGGACAAGTCTCTACAGGAAATAATCAGGTGTTCGCCGGGTTACGTCTGGCTCTCCTCTTCTTGGTGCTGGGTCAAATTGGAGGCTGGGGAAAAAAGCACCGGTCATTATTGGTGGGTAGAAAGAGAAGGGTTGTACAAGTTGTAGACAAGTTTCTCATCCAATTCCATGATGGCAGCTTGATTGCCGCACCTGTAGCAGTAATTTGGAGCACTGAAAATGGTCACCACTTTTTGATCATGGCACCAGTTGTATCCCTAGTCCAAAAGTGAGTTTTTTCTGTTAAGAGGCAATATGATACTAACCTCCATTACAAGTTGGTGAGCTCTTGCAATTAAACGAAGCCCATTGCTATGCAAGAATTGCTCAGAGATATCCTGCCCGAAAGTGTACCCTGCACCTCGGGGTGATATGCCCCACCCGCACCTGTTAAAATATTAAGTAACTCGTGGTAGCTGAGATCAAACCTTTCATCAGGATCACTCCAAAGGAGATCACACATGAGTCCTTCATGTGGCACTTCTTGTATCCTATCAAGTGCTCGGATTTGATCAAGTGTCTCTATTGAAGGTGACAGTCCTCCATGAAGGCAGAATATCTTTCTGATTTGAGAGAAGAAAGGGGGGGAAAAAAGTGTACTTGGTTTTCAATGAGAGCGGTAAGTGGCAGGTAATCAAACAAATCTGTGAAACATTTGTAGACGTTGGGAGTTCCATATTTTCTCATGCACTCATCAAAAAATCCGTATCTGAATGCAAGTGAGGGAACTCATTAAGGTTGAACACGTACACAGTGGTAATTTGTCTACTTTCGTGATTGCCGCGCAATAAAGTTACCCGGCAAGGATATCTTACTTTCAGTGCTACCATCAAGGTAACAGTCTCCACGCTGCGATGCGGTAAGTGCAAAGCGGCTAAAAAAAAAAAAACCAAACACGCAAACAAAAAAAGAGACCTGTAATAGCCCCTGTCTACATAATCTCCAAGGAAGAGATAGTTGGTGTCGGGGCAGTTACCACCTATTTTGAACAACTCAACAAGGTCGTGGAATTGGCCGTGAACGTCGCCAGCGACAGTGACTGGGCACCTCACTGTCTGCACGTTACCTGTAAAATGCGAGAAATGAAAAAACCAGGTAGCGTTAGAAACGGTCCTTACCCTCCTTCGATAGAATGTCCCGAGCGAGGTCGCACAACTTTTTTACATCAGGCTCAGGGAGAGGTTTGCATTGCATGAGCTGTTCGATGCTGCGATCAAGGTCCCAAGGTCCGCTCGAAACAGGGACGCTCAGCGCTTGACAAAAAAAAAAGTGAGGGGAAAAAAAAGAAAAGAAGAAAGGGAAAAATTTTACGGGTTGAGTCTTGTGCCTCGCATTCGAACCCCGACTCCGACGACACCGCCGGTGTTGGTGGATCTGTCGCGTCTATGCCGCCGCTCATTTTTTTAATTCTGTCTTTCGTTGGCGATTTTTACACTAACCTAAATCTGGCTGATCAAGCACAGAATACCCTGGGGCCAGATCTCATCCCTTCCGCCCCCAGCCCTACATTCTGCCCCCTCGTGCTCCATACCGTCCCCAGCTTAAGTTCCCTCGCCCTCTCCCAACTTGCTCTGCCCCAACCAACAACCCACAAAAAACCCAAAACAACAGAAACACAACAACTGTTTTGTTGCCACCATGATGATGCAGGCAGAGCGCCCGCGCCCAGCCACCAAACGCCCACAACAACAGCAACCAGCACCAGAGACACCAGCAGCCACGAGGTACGACGAACCGCGGCCCTACACCCAGAAGCACGTCCCCCAGCCCCCCCCGCCTCTCCCCCCCTCCTCCTCCTCCGACGCCACCTCGTCTCTTGACCAGCACGCCACGGCGACCGCGACCGCAACGGAAAATATCAGGCGCAGCACCGACGGCGCTGGGCCCGTTGCTGTTGGTGTTGGTGTTGGTGGCGACGACGTGAGAGGGAGCGGGGACGTGGTGGCGAGGACGTCGTGGGCATCGCTGACGTCGTCGGCGATCGGGAGGCTCGACGCTGCGGTGTGGCAGAACCACGGGCTGGTGATGGCCAAGTCGACCTTGTCCCCTACTGCCCCGCCGTTGGACGGATCCGCTGTGTATCCCGCTTTGCTGAATCCCACTCAGCCCGCGGCTGCGATTACCAACAACGCCGCCATCGCCAGCAGTGGCTCCTTGCTGGTATTTTTGGTTTTTTGGTTTTTTTTTTTTGGTTTTTTTGTTTAGTGTTTATTCATTTGCTTTCTAATTCCTACTTCTTTCCATTGACCTGTTTCAATACCATAAAGTACCCTGAGTTGCATGCGTTTATTAGTAACACTCAACCCGCGGTGATGTCTGGAGAAAATGTCGAGTCTCTGCAATCCCGGCTAAAGAGAATGCTAGATACCCAACAGGAATGCGCAAAGGAAGATGCCCGAATTGGTGACATTATAAGAGCCGAGGTACTTGTTCTCTTTCACTGAGTCTCTAATTTATTCCCACATACGAACCAGGACCCACTCTACCATAGCGACTTCTGGAAACTGGTTTCAGAATACCATGATAAACAACAGATCTATGAACATTTCCTCCCTGAATTATTGGTAGGTAATTGACAAATGGCACCTTTTCTCACCCACACAGCACCACAAAAATCAATGCAGAGAAATCCAAACCAAACTGTGGGATGTTAAACAGTATTCTGTTAGTGTAAAGGGAACATGCAGGATCTGTGGTGGTGCCTTGACTTGCGAGGAGGTTTGTCATACAGCAACCCTAAACAATGAAAATGCTGCCAAGCTAAGAAAGACTTTGGAAGAGTACAAAGAGGCAGCACAAAACGTATTGATTTTCTCAACGTGCCAGTATTCATGTTGTTAAGAGATTTGTAAAATATGTCCACGAAGCCCATCTCTCCAGATTGAGAGTCTGTAATTATATTGATACATTCTTATTCCAAGTTTTTGGTTCACTGCCCCCGGACAGCCCTATCACGGGTTTGTTTTAGTGACCACACACAATCTGCAACTAATTCTCAAGTCAGTATACCCCGATGATTATCCTTCTTCTCGTTCTGGAATCGGGCTTGAAGCAATAGCTCAGTTACGCCATATGATTCATGTGCTCTTTTCCTTCATTAGTAAAGGTGCACACTATGGCGCAAAGATTACTACAGTTCCTTCGTCGAATTCTCAAATCTGTGGGACAACCATAACGTCGAGTATCAAATCTCCTGCTGATTCAGTGCCAGTTGTACTTCCTTTATTAAGCTTTTACAAGGATTTGGCGTGCTGGATTTCACAGCTGGTACAGGATAATTCCGTTATCTTCATTGATTTTGTACAGGTTAATTCGTTATATAGAGTGGCTTCGTTCAGTGATCACCTCTGTATCTTAAAACACTTCCTGAATACGCAAAACTGTTCCCTAATATGGCCAAACATGTTAATACAGCTTTCAACCACCTGGTGCATTTTCTATGTTCTGTTGACATTACCGCCATTTACCTTTACTATAGGGATAAAAACAAGTGCGAGCACATTCTTACAGTACTGAGATATATTTTTCAGATAGTTCCTGCTCCCCCAGATGAAGTGCACACTAAACCATCAGAGCACCCTCGAACCGACCTTGAAGTTGAGGATTGGATTGTAGTTAACCCGGCAAGTACGCAATTATGAGATTACAGCATTCAACGAAATTAAAACCATCAAGAATGGTTACTGACCGAGAACGATCTCCTTTCTATAATCAAACAAGTCCCGCTTACCGCCTTCTGTGAATACGTTTGCAGTGAAATGGTTTCGTCATTTGTTTGTATAAAGTTACTGAAACAAACATAACAGGGCATATACTCAACAGGGATTGAGGGATGCGCCTGGCTAGAAAAGATGCTGATGATTTTGTGCCGAAATATGGGAAAGCTGAGTGAATTTCGAGAATTAATGAAACTACTTTCTAAGACATGCATATCATTACTCAATGCCATTGCAAATCAACACGTGAAAAGGTTTTTAATTTTCAAGGTGGAAAAACTCACACTTCCTCAGACACATTGATACTCCATCATCTGCCATAAATGAATTGTTTCTAGCGGCATGAATAATGATACACTTATCAAAGTAACCAACTTAGGTTGCATATTCGCTCCTTCCAATACACAGTAGTGGAGTGTGGCAATTCCTGTGCAACTTACCATTCCACCGGTTTAGTAATGCCACCTGCAATGAATTACCTACACTTACTTGATAGAATAACCTCCGAAACGGCATGGCATTTTTTGTGTTTGGCCTACGGACTCCAGCAAGCTGACACTCAAGGTAATTCTCCTATGATATTTCTATCTTTGTTCAATATCTGAAGAACCCATATTTGCATGCGACAAAAAAAGCTGGGACTCCTTTATGGCAGGTGAGAATTTTTTTTTTTTGGGTCTTCTCTCATGCATTAGGTGAGAGTTTTCACCGACACAATTTTGCGTCTCGTCTTGCTGGGGTAGAGGCAGTATTTTTGGTGCAGTCACTAATTTCCCTGGCGAAAAATGATGATACTGACTTGGCTTGTGTAATACTAACGGAATTGTTCTACGTTTCCTGTATGCCCGTCGCAAATTACCCATCCCCTGAAGTGTTTTAGTCTTGGAGAGTAGTACCCGAGAGGGATTATACCAAGCTACTGCCGGTTTACTATCCGAGTTGTGCTTGGTACACCCATCATCTGTACGGCCCAGAGTGCCCATTGTATTGTGAATCACATTAATGCAGATTTCCTGGCTTCTTGAATTGATTCAGGTTCACTTCAGAGAACTAGGGAAAACTCTTATTGAATACATTCTTTCCCAATTGTCCTTCCTGTTGTGGGAGCCCAAGATATCTGATGTGGCAATCATCCGATCTTGGCTTTTTTCTCCCATGGTTCGTTCGTTCACTAGCTTAAATTCTTGCAAACTTTCGGAAGGAATCAAGTGAATGTGCTGTTGCCAGATCAGTTTTATCACGAATTAATTGGGCCACCCCTCCTACCGCTTCACAATCCGTTGCGTTGACCAATAATCTCTTTTTAAGTCCAGTACTGGTTCGCGATACTGCACTCCTCGTTTTGGAGGTAAATATCCGTCCCTAGTCTTTAGTTTTACCCCAGTATCCAGGCTTGGGCACAGCACTACCGTATATACCAGCAGTCTTCTCTTTTGCAATGGATGTGGCCTCATATCAACACGTTTACCCAGTGGTGTTGGGAGTTCCTCTTTAGCCTGTCTTTGTTTTATCGTTCTGCTAGGTATACAAATTTGGTATCCATTCCCTTAAAGGTAATCAGGGAACAACCACCAGAGCCTTTGTCACTGAACGACCCTGTGGCTTCTATACTGAATGAGGCAAGCATTAAGCGACTTACCCAAATCTTTAATATCGCATACAGAATCTGAAGGCTTTCCAAGCCCATATGAATAATTTCTCTCACAACTTAGCGCACCCTCTCCCCCTATACCTTGTTCTCCTTCTTACCCAATTTGGTCGTGATCCCACAAACTGGTTTGGAGAAGGAAGCACTAATTGGTCAATCCTTTCATTCTTGGTACAACTAATTTATTTGAAATCACAACGAAGTAACACAATGCAAGGTCTACCATAAACAGTATATGGCTACCCTGTGGGTCTTATCTGAAATTGTTCCTGTCGTCGTTGTCGCCAATCACCCCCATATGGATATTTCCCCAGTAATGAAGGCGACATGGAAGGTGAACAAGGAGAAAAAAAAATACACTTGACCCTTTTAAAGGAGCTGATGTCTGTGCGCTCTAATGTACCCAGATGCTCCCGTACTGGAAACCAAGACAAACTGAAGTCTTTCCCTGTCCGAGTGGCTCAAGTAATTGTATCACAAGTTCTACGCTTACAGTCGCCAATTGACAGTTTTGTGTCTGCCTTCTGGTTCCAATGTATTTCTTCCTATTGAATGAAATAATTCTTAGTTCTCCATAGTCCTCACAAGTGTTGATAATTGGAACACAAATGAAGCAACAGTTGTGGTTCTGGACCATCTGCTTTTTGCATCGTTTACTGGCGGGGAAGGTAGATTGCCCATTGCTCACTGTCAAACAGCTTTTTCTGATGCGTATAAACGGCATCTTGAATTGTATGGTTTTCATTTTATTCTGTGGGAATGATCTTTTGTAGGAAGCCGTACAGATGGTGGGGCAGTGCATGGTTTAAAGGCGGCAATGCAGAGGAACGGTTTTCCTCTCTTCTCTCCCTTCAGCCAAGCAGTGAGTGGTTTGGGTTATGGGGTAAAAATTGCATGAGTGACACTAGTTGGTTAGTGTGGTCAATACTCTGTATGCTTAACGCCATTCTACAATTTTCTCACCATTATGGCAGTTATCGAAGCACAGTACGAGTCCGTTGAAAGGGAAAAACTGGCAAATGAAATCCGATCCATGAAACCCACCCCTGCACAACTTGGTAATGACTTAGACCGCTTTTCTTGCTAACTTGCTTTAGATTCCATCCTCTATCAGCTTAAGGTAAGTCAGTGCGGCAACTGGGCTCTGTCACTGCAGATTGATACGCCCATTGCCCCTGTCATGTGGCAGTTGTTCTTCTATCTGTACTTTGACTTTCCTAGTGGCCTCAATCCTTGTTCGTTGATGAACACACCTTCTTCATTGTATGAACACACTTTCTGATTACTTTGTGACCCTACATAGAGACTTCAAGCAGCGGATATCCAAAAAACTCTTTGAATATTCTGATTACCACAGCAAAAGTGCCAAAACAGCATGTATGAATTCATTGTTTTAAGGTACTCTGAAGTTTTCTAGCATCTCCTCAGTTGGAGAGGCACCAGCAACTTGCCGATCTTTACACCGCAATGACTTTGTGGCTCAAAATGACAGACATCCACCCGTCAAAATCTGACAGTCACGCCACTGCAGTTCTATCCTCAGTTCTTCCAACTTATCTTCCTGATCGCTTGTACTCTGTCTTAACACCGCTTCTCTTTGGTACTTCTTTGTTCTCCGTCATAGTCAACTAACTCGTACAGACACTTCAAAGCTTTGGAACGATCTGATTATTGTGAACAAGGATAAACCAAAAAAGATCAAAAAGCACTTTGATCTCCCAGCAAGAGCATTTCCTCCAACATGGTCAAGACAACTAAATTCCAGTGGAGTGGCTTTTGTTGAGGACCTATTTGGGGCAAGTCCTATGTCAATCAACCTTCCCCTTGTACTCACACCCGATTTTCGGGCGGTGTGTCACTATCTTTAAAAAAGTATTGCCAATTACACCTAGACTCCTGAGTTCCTTTCTGAGGAGCTACGCCCCATGAAACAACTGGCCTCCGCATTTGCTACAAATCTTACCAAACATCAAATGTCAAATGACCTCATCTTTGCACTTTCAGACAAACTCTATACAACGGAACAATATCACACTACAAAAGGTGATACACGCTCCCTAAGTAAAGTTAATTAACTCGATTTCCAGAACAAACTTGCCCTAAGGGTTGTGCCCCGGCATTATTTTCCTTCCAGCTTTTTGTGAGTAGAGCCTTATGTGGTAAAAAACACTAACCCCTTGGCAGAGAATACAGAAAGACAAAACTATTGAAGAGAAAATTGAAGAAGCAAACAATAGCATTAAACAGTGCACTTCATCCATACAAACCAAGTACTTTTTGCGTTCACGTTTCATTCTCTCACTCACCACAGTGAACGAATTTGCCTGGGGGTACTTCAAATAGAAACCGCATTGAATGCGGTTGTGATGGGACTGAAAGATGATGACTCCACGGTAACAATTCCACTCTCCCACAAATATCCTTACCCAGCACAGAGGAGACAACAATATGCTAGCTTGGGACTACAAATTCTGCGGCAGCTGCAGGACTTCATGTCCCACCCAGACACTCACATTTACCCCCCAATAAGCACACACCTTCCCGCACTCATCAACTTCCTCTCTGATGAACTGCACTCTCTGATACCACTAAACCTACTGTAAAAACTCACATTTTCTCTTTTTCTTTTTCTTAAATGTTTAATAAGAACCCTGAGAAGCCCAGAACGGGTGGATAGTCTTTGTCTGTGTCCCAGTTGCCTTTATTTGCGGGAAAGAAAGCAGAAGCTGCTGCAGGGACATCTTTGTGAAGAAGGTGAGCCTGTGGAACGCAGCCAACACACTCCTCTCAGCCGCAGTGGCCGACGCCGGCGGCTGCAGTTGCCCCACGCCACCGCAATTGCACGGTGCCGACGTGGATTTGGCCATGGGTGGCACTTGTACTGTGGATGATGATGAGGAATATGATGTGGATGATGATGAGGGAGTGTATGCTGATGTTGCTGTTGATGAGGAGGAGGACGATGATGATGATGATGATGATGGGGTTGGGGTGGTCATTATGAGGGGGATGTGGGGATCGGCACCTTCGCTGATCCAGAGTTCGACTTCAAAGCGGTCCTCGCTGTCTATGGGCTTGTTGTTGAGTTCGTACATCTTGAGGACTATCTGGCTGAGGTAGTTGAGTGTGGTGGGTGTGGTCTGCGAAGTGAGGTGCAGGTGCTGCTGCAGCAGGTTCAGCAACGCTTGCATGTGGGACTCGCTGGTGAAGTAGAACCGAGAGGTTGTGGACACTTGCTTGCGGAACCGGCTCATTTGCACCAAGTCGTTCAGCAGCTTGGTGGCTAGGGGCTCACATATCTCCATTCCAATCTCCTCTTTGCTGCCTTCAGTGATGCCGTACTCGTGCCGTACTAGCCATTTGGCCAGCGGTTCTACTTGCTCAAATACGGCCCAGAAGGGAATTCCACTAATTGGCCATTTTAGTTTTTGTTTTGGGGTTTCTATCGTGCGTACCTCTCATGGTGGTGTAACATATCATGTCTGGCACAGTCCAGAATCTCGGGAAATTTGCTTTCATCAAAGGCCCTGGTCTTGGTATCAAACATCAGAGTACAAATTTTTTTCCACAATGTGTAGACTCTTTTGAGTGGTGGATAATGTTGTGGCTTGTGTAAATCCTCTTCCATTTGTGCACAAACTGCAAAGTATTAATACTTGATGAGAGGTATTGAGTACCTTTCTTTATTGTTTCATACACTCTTGTTGCATGAGCATAGGGATTGCCAATTTTGTCAAGACCAAGCTTTTCAAGTAGATGTACTGGGAAACCGGCAAACTCAGAGTTGTGATCCAGTGTGTTTATATCGACATCTGTGTTTAAAATACCAGTAAGCTGCTGCTTGACCTTTTTCATTCGTTCGCTTTATAACTTGTAAGTTGTGGAAAAGAAAAGGTAAACCAACCTGTCGGCCACAGAATGCTCAAGCAGCATGTTTGATCGCTGGTCATGCCACACCAGAGCAAACAATATCGGGGTAATAGCTCCTTCCTCCAGGTCCAAGAAGGAACGACAAAAATGTGCTGCAGTCATTTGCACACGGCCTTCGTCCGAGGCATATATTTTTAAGTCATGAGCATTGGTGGAGTGCAAACTTAGCATGGAAAGCTGTGTAAAGAGCTTTTAAAAGCATGCAATGGTAGGGGAGAACCATACTGCATCAGCAGGGTATTGCCTGGAGATTGTGAGAAGAACGAAACTACAAGATAACTTGCCTGTGCCGATACATCTTTCCTAGTGCACTTGCTTGCACACAGCCAAGGTCCGTCAGTACCCCTCCATGCTTGAAAATCAGCAATGAAAGAGTGACTTGCATACTGTCATCCTCCTCGGAGTGTCTGAAGATTTTGTTGTAATAAGTTATGAATAGAAGAAGAGCTGGCATACACCCATTTCAAAGGCTTTATTTGACACTTACGGTTGATTCCATGGAAGTGGCTGTGGTGAAGAACTTCATCAATTTCTCGCAGGCCAGCTTCCACCTTAGGGAGTGAAAACTCGGAGAGACACAGAAAATTACATTTGGTTCGAGCTTAGGAGAGTTGGGAGCTTTTGTCTCCTCGGCACTAAGTATCTCCTTCACAATTTTCTTCAAGGCTTTGAGTTCAGTCACAGATTTAAGCTTCACCTGTGATAACTTAATAAAGAAAAATAAGTGTCAGATAACAGTCACCTGCTTTGAAGGGTTTTGTCCTTTGAATAAATTCAAAACTGCAGGGTGTGAAATTTTCACTTTGACTTTTTCCTTAGGCGTTCGATCTCCATGACGAATAACAGCGAGGACATTCCTCAACTCTGAGTTAATTACTTGAAGTGTCAGGGAATAGTTTCCTAATGACCTCTACTAGGCTGCAGAAGTTCAGAATTTTGATCAATGAGGTCTTCATTTGCTTGGGTTAGAAGTGTGGCCATAGAGAACTGATCCAATCCAGGGTGCAAATTAAACTCAAACATCTCAAATAGCAACTACAAAAAAGGTTGAATATTACAAAAAAAAAGGGCAGGAGCCTACTGTAGCACAATCTGAGTAATACTTGGGACTTCCCTTGACGAATGCCCATCCGTTGACGTCGCACACATAGCTTGCCTCATCAGTTCTAAGCAAGTCAAATCCACATATCTGTGTGGTGTTCCATTTAAAGTGTAGGGAGTGTTGATACATTCTGTCCAAATTTTTCAGTTATTTTGCTTGCTATTTCTTTCTCAATTGCTGTCAAAATTACTGGGTATCTTACCTGTATTGATTAGTTTTATTTCAAACTTACTTTGAATACTTCTTTTCCATCATTGCCCCGTTTGACACGGCCGTCGACTGTCGGAGATTTTCTTGCCTCAGCATGTGCATACTGTGGCCCAACTGTATACACTTTTATATCAGCCCCGTTTGTTGGGATGTACTCCTCATAAATGTAGGAGGCCCCTCTCCTAACTGCCAAGAGTCAAGCTTAAAACAAAGACATGGCATAATACCTATGTTGATTTTTGGGAAAAATCTGCTCGATCTGTCCTTTACCTTCCTGAATAATACCTTGCAACCACCTCCACTGGAACTTGGATAGTATATGCACACATTGTGGTTTTCGCTATAGATAGGCTTTTCCACAAACGGCTTTCGGAATGTATGATCACCTACAGTGATTGTGTCCTCAGTTTCTTGTAAAGGGTCCCCTTTCTAAACAGAAGATTAGCAGGTTTAGGAAGAAGCAATCTTACAGGGTGCTGAGCTAAAACTCTGGATTTATTCTCCAGGAGTTGATCAAGCAACTCATCTTCATCGATTTCCAGTAGGGCTAAATCGGAGGGATCGTCGTCTTCGTGGGGGCTGGTGTTGTGGAGAAGCTCCATGAAGTCCGTATTTTCGTCACTTGGCTGTGATTCTAATGAGACTGAGAAAGTACATAGATAAACCTACGTCGTTGTATACGCGGTACGTTGCGGTTGGGATTCCCGCTTCAGTCAGCATTGTATACACAACACGCCTATCTAATAGGTCGTGCTGGTTCAAGACACTATTGATGCACATTGGTTGCCTTAGTTTAACATACTCTTGTGCACAACGTAAATCAAAGCCTCCACTGTAAAAGCAGACCAAAAACTGCACCACAGGCCAGTTCTCCACGGGAAGTGAAAAGATGTTGCTGCTTCCATCAATTATTCCATCATCACCCACGTTCGCGGGCATGGTGATCACACGAACATTGCGGAATTTACGCAGCCTAGATATTATAGCAATCATTGGGGATGTGTTAAGCTTGCCCTCCATACAGCACACTCCAACAGTGATTGTTTCTATATTCACATTTAGCCACAAACAATCCCATAATCCCATACATACACCACCCAGCACCAAACCACTTTCACAATCAACACACACAACACAACACAGCCAAAAAACCACACACACCGTCCGCAGTGTCGCTTGATCTGGCATCATTTGCCTGCTGCTGTTGCTGGTGCTGCCTGAAGTTGCTATTTCCACTTAGAGTAACGGGGGTGCTGGACCTCAGGCTGCCCACCAAGCACCCGCTCCCGCTCAGCGGCGCGCTCGTGGACATGGCCGCGGCCAGCGCGGACAGCGCCACCGGCGACATCGGCCGCGCCGTGGTCCCCGTGGGGATCGGGATGGGCTGCTGCGCGGTTGTGCCGGTGGCGGGCCCGGGGATCGCGAGGGGCGTGCTGGCCGGGACCCCGCGCCCAGTGGCGGAGGCGGCGGCCGCGGGAGGCAACGGCGGCGGGGCGACGCCCACGGGCAGGCTGAGGCCGAGGCTGGGGCACCAGGCCGTGGGGGACAGCGGGCGAGTGGAGGCCGGCGACGTGCAGGTGGCGGGGGGCGGGGGCGGCGGGGGCGGGGGCACCCCGTCCAACTGCGTGGGGGAGCCGGACGGGGAGTACGCGTAGGCGGGGCCGCCGAGCGGCGGCGACGACGCCAGCAGCTGGGCGGCCAGCTGGCTGGGGCTGACGGGGAACCTCGTCGCGTCGCTGGCCGTCCGCCGCCTCGTGGTCGCAATCGCCGCTGCCGACGGCGCAGGCGACACCAACCCCGTGGTGCTGGTGCTTGACATCCAAATTGTTTTGATTACCGAAATTGTTTTCAAAACAGTTTCGAGCGTTCTTGGAAATCACTGAGAATCTGGGTCCTCTCAGAGGTTGACTTTGAGAACGAGCAGTGCGTCAGTGGACGCTGGTGTGTTTCGGAACCCGTGGGATTCGAAGGCGGCGGCGAGGCGTTGCCCGTGCTCCCATGGGCTTCCTTTCCGCTTGATTGGTATGACGGCTGCATGATGAGATTGTGTGAGTGACATTTTTGTGTTTGGGGGAGGGGAAGGGGGAATTACCGCCAAGCTCTGTGCTGTGTGTGTAGTGGGATGCCACGTGGCATGTGTGCTGCAGAAGATGGGTGAAGAGTTCTGTCTGAATCTGGGTCCCTAGAATGGCTGGGCTGCAGACCGCCTGCGTTCGTGTGTACTTGATGATTCTGTGATTCGCGGTTAGATTATATTCCGGGTGAATTGGAGGGTGGCTTTGTTGGTTTGTTGTGTTGTGCGGGTGTTGTGATGCAAAAAGAACCTGATCCCGGCAATCATTTGGCCAGAGGGGGTGAACGCGGCAATGGAGAACGAGTCCTTACACGGGAAAAGAACTCTCACTGTGGAGGCAAGGGATATTCTCTGCTCAAGTGTGATTTCATCTGCTAGAGATGCGAACGACGCCTCTTCACTAAGTGATTGCGCCCAAGCTTTCCAAGGTTCGAAATCGTCCACTCTTAGGTTGTTTGTTTAATATCCCATGGTTCACAGAAAAACAGTGAGATACCTCATCACTCTTATAGTTATGTGTTGGCCATCTTTCATGTCAACTTCCCGAACAAGCTCATAGGGATACGGTTCTATCACTCTCTTAGGAGACGTTATTCTCCTTTCGAAGTACACAAATCTTTAACCTGCGGGATTGATTTCATGTTTGTTGTCTTTGGCCATAAAACAATTCGGGCATCAACTGCGGTTATTCTTGTTGGAGACGCTAGAATCGGGTTGACGTCACATTCCTGAAAGGTTTAGGCGGAATAGACACGCAGGATAATAATTTGTCGAACCTTAATCAGTGGGTGGTTTACTAGCATATCACCAAATGATATGATAATGCCCACAAGTTTATCTAAATCGACAGGTTTGCTCCCTCTGACTCCAAGGAGGGCTTTATATATTTTAGTCTAGAAATATTTTGTTACATCAATTTAACATGCTTCCGGTAAACCTGTTGCATTAGAATGTCAGCGGAAATCGCATTGACGGGAGGAAGAGCAACAGCGGTATCATTGAAGATTTCTACTAACTTCCCTCCAGTACCAAACACTAGTACAGGCCCCATTTGAGGATCAGTGTGTCCTGGAAAGGGGTAAGGACAAGCAAAAATCTCAAGTAATACCTCCAAGAAGAAGCTCTATTGATTCCGCAGTATTGATCATTGGCTGCACAGAAACTCCCCCAAAATGTTTTTCCCAGTCGGCAGGATAACATTTGGCTAAGTTTACCTACAAGATGGTTTTTTTTTTCTTGGTCCGGCTTTCCGATACCTTGATCTGCTCGAATCCCTCCGTTACCTCATCGTCTGAGTTTAGGTTTAATAAAACACCACCCACATCCGACTTGTGGGTTATTGTCTCAGAGAGTAATTTTAGAACGACCTGCATGCGTTATGGACTGGAAAAAAAGAGAGAACTGTACAGGGTAGCCAATCAAACTTGCAACGGCGACAGCTTCTTCAGGAGACCGGGCAGGAATAGTGTTGGATATGGGAATTCCATAGGCAGCAAGAATTCGCTTGGACTCCGTTTCTGTAAGAATCGACCTCCCAGTATTTTGTACCTAAGGCAGGTTGGTGAAAGAAAGGAATAACTCATACATTTTCTAGTATTTCGTTGACAGTAGCAGTTGCTTTCCAGTGAGAGTAGAGCTGAGGAACTTTTCTTGGAGGTTGGTGCAACGCCATCACATTTTTCTTGTAGTTCCAAGTTCTACATGAACGTTAAGCACATTAGCTAAAAGAAGTTGGTTGATACGCCGTGATAGTTCTGGCAGCGATATCAGTGATATTGAAGGCTGCAATATCTGTTGGAATGGTAAACTCCCTATTTATTGCCAACTTACTGCATACTGTCTCTAACAAGTGCTTTCCTTGCACATAGTAACTCATCACCTCCCAGCATAGCTACCACCAGAGTTTTATCACATCTGTCTTTAAACTGCTTGATGTACTGAGCAACTGGTGTCCCAGGGCATATCCCAGACAACGGAGCAACGATAACTATAACACTGTGCACATCTTCGCACGTTGCTAAAGCATCCAAGCAGTACTGATAACATTCAGGAGATGCCCCTCCAGTAAGATCTAGAGGATTTGCCTTTGGGGAATTAAAATCTCAAAGGGGTTTGCAAAGATACCAGTGAAGAATGCTTTGGTACAATGGGAGTCAGTGAATCTACTATTGATTTTGGAATTGTAGCTAGTTTCCCACCAGCCTAACTGGGATGAGAGATGATGGGGATTAAGAAGGAAACCTGTGCAATGGCATCGGCACAAATCACGCCTGGACCTCCAGCGTGGGTTACAACGGCTACATTCGGACCCTTTGGCAACTTTGAAAAAGAGAACATCATAATATACTACCGCACTGAGTTAGGAAGAGAAGAGATAATCGTTTAGCTTACAGAATAAATCTCAGTGATGTACTGAACACGTATAACGCCTGCTCTTTTAAAAGCTGCATCGAGAACATTATCAGATCCTGCAAGAGATCCAGTATGTGACATGGCAGCTTTGGCAGCTTCCTAAATTGGTTAAGCATGAAAAAACCATGGGTCTCATGCCTCGGTTCTGCCAGCTTTTAAAACTATAATGGGCTTTCTCAAAGTAACTTGTTCTGCTGCAGCCATAAAGCTTCGAGGGTCGCCAATACTTTCCATGTATATTACAATGAATTTGGTATTTGGATCGTTCCCGAAATACAGTAATATATCTGCCCTGGAACAATTGGGATAAACACAGACAAAAAAAAACTCAGGTACCAGGAAACATCTAACATCGATCCAACTGATACCATGCTGCTAAAGCCAACACCGTTTTGCAACGCCCAATCCAGAATTGTGCAAACGACAGCTCCACTCTGACTAGCAACCGCACAATTTCCCTGATAAGAGTTGAAATAACTATCAAGTGTGGAAGAGCATACAGGGGGGCATTCATTAGAACCGAAGGTGGTGTTTAAATTTGTGTACGAGCAGTGAATGCCAAAGCAATTCGGACCAATGAGTCTGGTATACTTTGAAGCCTGTAGGATTCCCGTAATTTGGTCTTCCAGAGCTTTTCCTACAGGACCCACTTCCTTAAAACCAGAGCTAATAACAATGATCGCCTTGTGCAGTGAGGAAAACCAGAGATGACAAAACTTTGATGTACCTTTACTCGAATCTCGGTGCACTGCTGCACAATGGCAGGAACGGTGGGAGCAGGAGTTACTATAACAACCAGGTCTGGAGTTCTCGGGCAATCTTTCACCGAAGGGAAGCAAGGTTGTCCAAGAACCATTTTCCGTGTAGGATTGATGCCCCATATAACTGCATTTATCCCCTGAAAAAAAAAAAAACCCAAGGTTATTACAGGTAATACTACAGGTTGGGTGAACAACATACCCCGCCTTTAACGTTCGCCAGAACAACCCTTCCCACACCAGGCTTCTCAGTAGCGCCAACAACAGCAATGGACGTGGGTCTGAAGAAGGCACTTATGCACTCATCAAAGAACACTTCCCGATTGTTTCCATCAGAGGATACTTCCCTGTGTGACACAAAAAACACACAATCCGTCAAACAATTGCTTGGCACCAAACAGCCAAAAAAATCCAAGAATAAGAATGACAACATCACCGAGGGAAAATTGAGGAGGAGACAAACCGTCC
Organism: Pelomyxa schiedti; assembly: GCA_020536535.1. Classification (NCBI taxonomy): domain Eukaryota; phylum Evosea; order Pelobiontida; family Pelomyxidae; genus Pelomyxa; species Pelomyxa schiedti. The sequence goes on along the minus strand of JAHLWZ010000947.1, from coordinate 6,328 downwards.
CAGAAGAGGCTCGATAAGTTGGCGCTCATACTCGAAAACGTCGGAGTACCCGTCCATGCGTTAATTCGTTGCGTTGTGGGTTGTGTTTGCGTCGCTGTTTTGTGTTAAGGAGGCGATTTTCTTTTAGGCAAATCCGAAGCGAAAGTGAGAGATGATCAAAGAGCTGTTTGTGAGGAGACTCAAAAAAAATCTTCGTGTACATTCTGCTTCTAAGAACAACGTAAAAGAAGAAACTTCTGCCGATTGGGGCAGGAGCCTCCATCACTGAGGGATACCCCTCCCATTCCTTCTTCTCTTGTGTGTGAACAACCATCCCTGAGACAGACTGAGCTGGTAAGTCCAGCCCCCCAGAGTACAATTCCTTGAATCGAATCAAACCCCCCTTTTTTCTGAAGTTGGCCCCAGACAGAAAACCGACAAAAACATAAAAAATGGGGTGTTGTGGGTCACATAAGAGGCTTATTCCGGAGGGTCAGCAGGTTGTTATGTCATGCATAGTACTTTTTTTCCCCTCTTTACAAACTTATCCGAATACACTTGGCAGGTGTTTTGGTGGGACGAATTTGGTCGCGGAATTGTGGTAACGGGGCCTAAGGAGGTAATGTGAAGTGTTATGCAAACATTCTTTTTTTAAATGTTATTACTACATGCTCCTCCTTGTGCTTCTAGATAAGACTTGGGAAATATGGTCGAATTTCCAGCCTGGAACATCACACAGCGTCTGCTACTCAATACGTGACAATAACCCACAAGGAGGTAGGTGGAGAAGTACAACGACAAATCCACCCATTTACTTTCCTTTAGGATGGCCACAAAACTAGGATTCGTGGGTAAGTCGGAATATTTCAAAAAGTGCGGCTTTCACTCACAAACAACACCTCAAAAGACCAACAAGTGTTTGGTTTAATCCTTTGGAGCACCTTTCCATTACCGTCGAAGAGGCTGTCCATGTTGGAGCAAGTGAGATTATGATTGTTTTTAGGTAAGAGGTTATCTATTTTTATCTGTGCACTGATCTTTCCTAGTAATACAAATTCTGAGACTGAGGCAATGACACCCAAGATTATTAGGGGTCCAGCTCTCCACATTCCTGATGTTGATGAGACTGTACACAGTAATATCTTGTATTCTTTGTGAGGCGTTAAAATGTTCTAGCATTCAGATGGCATGGCCCAGACCCCCGCAATCCAGCAAAATTGATTCCCGGGGCCAGAATTTTCCAGACTTTGAGTGTTGTACCCCAGGATTTCAGTTTTTCTATTCCTGAAGTGGGTTACCCCAACTTTTTTGTTTTCTATTCTACTGCTGAACATAGGTGCGAACCAGTGACAGCGCAGTCCTTGAGCTGCAATTCCAGGTCTTCTATGAGCTGGTTAGTATCGAAATCATGCTTGACAAGACTCATGATCCAGTTGCAGACTTTATGGTTAATCTTCAACCCATTTATTCTTTTTATTAAAGTACCTTAATTGCAGAATAGTTTAACTGCCGGTATTGCAGCCCCTTATTTAATGTGTACATTGTAATCCTAAATAGATATCTTGCCATTTGCCGCCAGCCTAACGTATGAGGCTTTCCTGGAGAAGACCGATATGCTCAATAACCTTGAATGCTACCATCAACTCACGGTATATTCTCGGTGACACACGCAAACATTCAACAAAACCCAGAGCCGAGCAAGTCTTATTGGTTTCCGTATCACCAAAGTTGCTTACAAAGGACACAGGAGCGGGAACCTACAACAGATACAAAATGAAGCACTACAAGCACGCACCCAACTTAGAATTGAGGCCGAGACAGAGGTGCAATCCCAGCAAATGGCCGACATGAAACTTGCTAAAGAAAACGAACGCCAGAAACAAAGTTCGTTTTTTCTGCACAATTTTGGGGGTTCTTGTGACCAACCATACACAGAACAAGCACTTCAGAAGAGTGATTATGAACACAATACACTGTTGAGCCGCATTCAACATGAAGAGACTCTTGCTCAGCAGGCCAGGGTTTGTGCATTCCTCCGCTGTTTATTTATATTTTTATCCATAAGCATTTCGTTTCCGCGTACGGGCAGAAACTAATAATTTGTTTAGGAACAAGAACTAAACTTGTCTCGCCTAAAGGCTGACAATGAGGAGAAGCTTTCCTATGTGGAGAAACTGGCAGCTTTGGGTGTCGATTTAACAACTTACTTTGCCAATGGAGGCGACATTGCCAAAAAGAATCTATGAATAGTGCAGTGTTAAGCAAGAGAAAACTGTTGTGCTTCTCTTTTAGAAATTTCTTCAAAGAGAAGCTCGGGGAAGGGCATGTGGACAAGACACAACGTTGGGTTTGGGGTGACTTCCACAGTCCCCAAACATTATAATAAGGTAGAAATCGTCAGGAATTCTGTTTTTGGTGAGGGAGGTGGATAAATCTAAGGAATGGTACAGGCCGGTCTTTAGGGGCCCTCCCCTTGGGCTATCAAGCATCTTTTTGGAAAAGGATAGGCATCCATTGCAGTCACTGCAACACGGCCGCACAAAGTGTGTGTTGAAGGAAACAGTAAACAAAGTCTCGTGCCCGTGTGGCTTTGCGATGAGGAAACGGAACATAACATCACCTGCTACAATATGCGGAAAGACAACAGTGATATCCAGAAGCCCGTTTTTCATTTTGTACCTGAGATGATGAGTGCGAGTAGAAAACTGAGCTGTTGTACTTAGCCCGAGACTCTGAGAGAGCGCGAAATGGTTTATGGGGATGTTGCAATTCTACTAATTCAAAGAGAGGGTTGAAGTGGAAAAGAGGAGCTCCAACAAACAGACATGAATGGAGATGCAACTCACGATTGGTGGTCAGGATGTGGTTGGCAACAAGATTCTTGTCCAATATCATTTTAAAATACTCAACGTATCTACAGGTGGGTAAGAATAGAACCGGGTAGGAGCAAGAAACCGTTTTTGGGATGGACCGGAGACCCCCTTCCTTAATAAGAAATGAGAAATATACAATTACTTAGTAGAGACCATACCCGCTATTCGAACGCCGTTTGGAAAAGAACACTAAAGCTTGGTCAGGTGTGCGACAAATACCAGTGTAAAGCAAGTAGGAAGCGATAACTGGATCAGTAAGTAATCATGATTGAGATTGTTATAACCACTTACCAGTCCCCGTCCTTCCTCTACCAGCGTGGCAGTGCATTACAGCTACATTACGGGAATCAGCTTTCAGCCAAGCGTCCATTTGAAGTACAACCTGGGAGGGAAAACATCAGTTATTATCACCCTGAGAAGAAAGAAGTGACACCGCCCACAGGTGGCCAAGTGGCGGAGCGTGGTGGTCAGGGAATCCCACCAACAGGACCTTGTTGCCAAAAGCAGAATAGTCATATTCAATCTCAATAGATAAGTTCCACACCTTGTGGTTTTTTTTGTTCATTTGCATAGGGTAGAAAGTTTTAAAATGATATTGTTGAAGAGCTCCGTTCAAACGAAACCACATCCCATAAGTACCACAAACCATGTAGTGGCCAGGGTGCCTTCCATTTAGAAACTCTGCTATCTCAACAACCTTTCTTGCAGGGCTCCCCATTGCTTGTATTTTGGGCATTTGTCAGACGCCAATAACAAACTGGGGAAAACAAAACAAGCAACAAGACGATACCCAAGACACGGTCAGTGATATACGACACGTCCATGTCACATCCCACAAGTACGCCCTTGCCGGTTCCTGTGGGAGGAGGCACCACATCCGCACCACACCCGCTCATCACAAAAAGCGATCTGTAGTTGGTTCGGCGAAGGATCCACAACAGATGTTGCCCTGTTTGACTGAAGTGTCAAGCATCCGAAGCTATCCGCGGCAGACAGTGTTACAAGAGGCGAGTTGGCCGCTCATTCCTAGCCTAGTGGTCGATGCCTCAACAACTAAAGTTTGTCTGTGGTTTTTTTTGGCCTGTTTCTTCTTGCCCAATTCCGCATTACGCTAAAACAAAACAACAGAACAAGGGACAGAAAAGAAAAGAAAAAGCAAGACGATGAGCGACCGCAAAGAGTTCGAGGCGTTCATGGCCTCGTTTAACGCACAATTTCGGACGACGGGCGGTGCAGCCGCGTCACCTGATACGACCGCCAAACCCCCCACCGCAATCCCTCCCGCAATGGTTTTTTTTTTTTTTTTTTTTTTTTTTTTTTTTTTTTTTGTTTTTTTTTTTTTTTTTTTTTTTTTTTTTTTTTTTTTTTTTTGGTAGTTTTTGCAGTTTCGTTAACCGGTGGGTTGTAGCGGGAGGGTTTGCAACAAATGAAGGCGTTTCTTGATGACCAAGACAGAGGCATAGAAAATTCTAAAGCACAAACAACCCAAACTCTTGGTGTGCCTTTTTGAGCGGGTTTCGCTTGCTTACTGTTGCCAACAGAAAAAATAAAGGAAGTTAACAAGGATATCGAGGACTTGGAGCAACGCCTTCTGCTCACTAAGATTGCGGAGGTATGCCAGCAAAGGTCCTGCGCGGGACTAAAGTTATGCTCAGAATAAAGCCCGAAGAGAGTTGGAACAAAAAGAAAGAGACCTCAAGGAAAAGATTGAAACAGAAAAGCGAGCTCATGAAGCTGAGATACGCATGTTGAAAAAGATGATTGATGTGAGAGAATTTCTTTCAATGCTTGATTTTTACTTCCTCTCAGGAAGCAAACTTCAGCACGGAGTCAGATCAGCACAAATCTCTTAGATTGAAACTCGAGCAAGAGCAATTGGAAACCGAGAGGCTCAACAGGGATAGGGACAAAATACTCAGTGAATTAGAGGAACTCAGGTTACCAACAGCATTTGCTTCTTGCTCTTCCTAAACTGCTCTCAAACAAAAGAGCCATACTACAAACAGAACAACAAGTGAAGGCCGACTTGGAAAGACAGGCCGAAGAAAAGAAGGAAATGTACAACAAACTTAAAGCTGACCACGAAAACAAACTCAAAGCACTCAAGGTTTTCCAATACAACTGCACTCCCATCTCAACACTCGACAGAAACAACTTTGTGATGCTCTGGAAACACAAAAAAATTATATGGAGACATTGACAGAATCTTCAGCTAAAAAAGACGCTCTTGCCGCTTCTGTAAAACAAAAAGAAGCAGAACTCCACGACACACAACTTCAGTACTAACATCCACGCGCACAAATCGCAAATAACTGACTGATTAAGGCACAAGGATAACAATGGTCAAACAACACAATACGAACCTTCATAGAGAACGACGCCACGTGGCTCATAAAGTGGAGAAAGAGCGCCGTTCTCTTGGTTCACTCCCATCGTATTTATCACACCCTAACATACACCAGAGGAAACTATTGAGTCCTATACAAAATCGATGAAACGCCTCAGCTCAAGCACAAAAACACACAAAACTGCAGTTTCGAAGTCCCACGAAATTGAAAAGCACCACGAGCTCTTTTCCAAAGAATTAAACACTCTTCAGGCACTTACTACTACTTGCTGTACTTCAACTCACACTAGTAGGAAGATATCCAAGACTTGGACTCCTTCATTGTGACGGAGGAGCATCGATTACGGTCAATGACAAACTATACCAGGCAGTTACAAGAGCAGAACCGCGAACTTGAAGTATGATTTCCCTGTTACAATTTATCGCATAACGCATGCATCCTAGGATGACATTGTAGATCAGAAGGTTCCTTTTACTTGGCACTCTGTTACTTTAACCTTTTCTTGTATTAGGTATTGACAGCCGAAACAACTGCTGCAGTTGTAGAAACTGCAGAGCACACCCTCAAAACAGAGAGTGCCAAGTAAAGTTACCTACTGTATGGCATTAAATAACCAACCTCAAAGGCACGCCCATCGGACAGAAAAACTGCAACAGCACCTGCAAGATCTCTCCCGAGGGAAGGAAAGTGCCATGGAAATTTTGGAGGATTCGAGAAACATAATTTCCCAAAACCGGGCCGAAGTCATGCTGGTAAGCACCTCCTTAACGACATCTTTGATTTATACTCTTCAGAGTCGAAGAAAGATTAATGCCATGGATGAACAAGCTGAATCTGCACAGCATCAAGCACAGGAAGTTTCAGCGGCTGTGAAGGATCTCCAGCGACAAATTCATCAAGACGAACTTAGCATCGCCAGTGCCGAGCAGCTCAACAAAGTGTATTCGCTTCCCTCGTGCTCGCTGACATTTTTAAATGACTTGTACACAGGAGCCACCACAAAATCAAGCAACTCAACCGCGCCAAAGCAAGAATACAAAAAGAAACCAATAACACAGTTCTCCAGACGGTAGGCCTCACCACCACCGCCCAAGCGGTGCAAGTAAGTCCCCCTCTCCCCTTTTCCAC
>JAHLWZ010000946.1:0-39722 GCA_020536535.1 Pelomyxa schiedti | reverse complement strand
TTTTCCCCCTTTTTTTTGGTGTTGTTTGGTTTGGTATGTTACTTTCTTTGCGGTCCGTCCTGCGATCCCTGGCGGTTTTCTTTGCGGTCCGTCCTGCGGTCCCTGGCGGTTTACCTCTACAACATTTCAAGGGTTTGTTCAAAGATTTTACACACTTTTTCACATTTGCTTTTTCTCCCTTGAATACTGTTCATTACTTTGTCTCAATCCTGTTCCTCAGTTTGCTTTGCCCAGCATTACCAGACCCACCTTAGGGTTGTCTGACCTGATGCTAGCACACATGAACTGACTTTGCTGTTAACATGAAAAAAGATACTTGGCCCTTTACCAGAACCCAACGATTGCAAGTTGGATTAAAAATTCTGAGTAGATTAATTTTTTCTGGGACCTACTCTATGTTGGTCAGTCCTGCAACCAACCAAGGTTCTCCCCAACTTGCACAAGCTGGGGACCTTTTTTACCGATAAAAACCTCGTTTTTCCTTTGTTTGTTTTTGGAGCCAAATAAAGGTACCCGAAATTGAGACATTGATCAGAAAGCCAAGAAAGGTCTTACATCATCACAGTGCAATTTAGAAATACCACTTATTAGGGGATTTCCCGGTTTTTTTTTTTTTTGTGTTTTGTATTTGGCACCGGTATTATTTGGTATGCTGAATTATGGGTACTGATCGCTACGAGCTTGTGAGAAGAACAACTTGGAGCCTTAGTTTTCGTGGTTGTATGACCATGTGGGAATACATGCTTGCTCTTGTTGCGTGTATTGCTGCTAAAAAAACATGGTGTTGTAACCTCAGTGTGATAAAATGTTGGTAAATTTATCCTTACAAACTGATTTGAAATGACAGTATAATACAGAGTGTTCCCAAGAATCAACTCACGATGGCATGCGGTACACTCTAATCTCTTGAGCTGGAATAATAAGGGAGCCTGAGGCTTACAAGGCGAGGGTTGGGCAGCCCAGAATACCTACCAGAGGGTAGCTCTTCATCAGTGATGATGTTGAAGTATAATTTCCAAAAGTATTTCAGGATAATTTCCCAAAGTATGTCTCCCGTGCAATCATTTCACATAAAATCACCTACAACTGGAATCGCTTACGGAGTAAGGGAGTGGGTGTCCTGACTATAGGAATAAACATCAGATTTAGTGGTGAAGGGTCCTTTCCTCATAATTTCAGGAGCAAGCCAGGTGTATCAAAGGCAAAAGTGAGAACGAGTCAAGATGATACTTTGGGCAATACCAGGATTATCAACAACCTCACTTGCTACTGTATTTTGAAGACCTGTCACCTGAAGAAAGTAAGATAAGGAATTATGTTTGGGCTTTTTAAATCTCTGTAGATTTGAGGTGCTGAGTCATGTAAGAAGTGCATATCACAGGCATATCCATGGCTATCTTAAGCACTAGTGGGAACGGGAGAGGGGTGCTTCTCCATCATTACTCTGTGGTGTGTAGGTAGTTGTACAGGGAGGAAATAATGCCAATAATAAAAAGATCATCTCCAGCAGTAAGGTGAACAGTCCCTACTTCGCAAAGAGACTCTACTGCCTGCCCTCGAGTTGTGTGTCTCTGGAAGGATATTAAAACATTCTTCCAACTGAACCTGAAAATTACATGCACGTGGTATTCCGAGTTATGTCGATGGTCATTTTCTTGTCTTTCAGAAAGAGTAATCGGAATTCTCATTCCTCTTATCAAAGTGAGTGCATGACAAAATGGTTACCTTTATTACCATAAGTAGCAAGAGCATATTTCCTTTGTGTGTGTGTCAGAGCTATCTTATCTCTGAACATTGCCGTTTTGCCTACAGAAGAACTCCCTGTCAACTTACTTTTCCCGTTTCCAACTCCAATTTCGTGAGGTATCCGATTGTGGGAGGCGTCTCCTCAAAAAGGTTGTCCTATTCCTAATTAATAATATCCAGATTCATTGTGTAGACATTTTGATCACACCTGGTTTGTATCAGAGATAAGAATAACGGATACATTGAGAAAAAAGACAAAGCTATTGCCGGAAATATTCAACGATTTCATGTAGACGAGTGATGGAGTCATTGGGGGCAATTCATCAAGAAAATTCAAGGAACTATTTAATCTGAAAAAACCACTAAGTTGTATTGCAAAGAATAGTACAAACGTTGCAAAACGGCAAAATCAGTCCAAGAGGATGGGTAGAATGCTAATCCAATGGAAGATACACTCAGATCCTGGATTACTGGAGGAAATGCCGGTAATATCTTCGAGAGGCCACTAATATGTGGCATACTGATACTCAGTTGAAAGAAGGTCTTAATGTGACACACTGGAAATGATACATGCTTGCTGAAACGTCTATAATCTATTTACTAAATAAATTTTACGAAGAAGCTATCTACAAAACCTTTAACTCAACAAGAGGGTTGGACGAAATAGAAAAGTCAATTCGAAACTTTCCATACACGGAAACCCTTCACCAGAACTGTGGCTGATGCTATTTGAACCAAACAATTACAAAATAGGGTACTCTAGGTCACAAAGTACCTCAAATTAAGCTATCTCAGGATGGGTAGGGACAGAATAGCAAGAGGAAATGTGTTCAAGGTATCTCTACTTAGATCGAGCACATTCAAATTCTCAGTGAGAGGAATCACAAATTCCCCGTGAACAGGAAGGAAGAAGATATTATGATTCTTCATTCGATGCTGGACAATTGAAGGACGACTGTGTGATATTAAAAAAGTGAGTACTTGGAGTTATCAAATATGCAGCACATTTTTGTTGCTAGTTACACATCAACATGGAAGCAAAATTTCGTATCCCATCCAAAAAATCTTCATCGTACATTCAGTTCATTGAACTAGGGTGGTTGCTGAGTCGCTCAAACTCAAAAAAAAATGTTGAATACTACATCATTGCCACAGTGTAGTATGTTCCCCTGGAATTGAATACGAAAATAGCTTAAATAGAAGCACTGAGGTCCGTCGTCGCATAGAAAATGCCGCATTTTCCAACAAAAACAAAGAAATTTTTGTCCATCAAAAAATGAAAACCCCATCAACGGTCAAAAAAACCCTTGATAGTGGTGATTGCGTGCGCGTAACAAATATCCGTATCACAATGCCACGGGAAAGATGCATATCTTCCAACAAACAAATACCCTTCAAACAACATTCATCTGTCGCAAATGCAACCTGTTTCGACTAGTACTACTACATCTTCTACGGGGGGGAATTTGAGCAATAGGACCGTGTTTGTTAGTGGCGAGGCGATGGGTGCTATTGTGGGGGGCGTGGCAACCAGAATGACGTTACTTCTCGCAGATTTGGCTGGCGTGGTGTGCAAACATTTTCCTTTTGTCACTCAATTGTATTATTTTTGTTTTGGAAAACCACTATTTGTAAAACCACTATTATAAATATTTTCAGACCCACATTGGGGAGACTTCACTTTTTGAAAGGGTCCGACCAGACATCCAACATATGCACCAGCTTACCTCTGGACTTAAAATAGGGCTTGTTGAGATTCTGAAGGTTTCCAGCTTCAACAATAGGAAAAACTTATGTTAACGGAAGTACAGCTTGATCCCCTGGTTCCGAAGGGCTCTCTAAGGGCGTTTGCGGGCCCAACGCTGGAATATGATGAAATTTCTGTGGAACCAACTGGAAAACAAGCGGAGCCCCGACAGAAAGCAAGTGTCTCTGGAGTACAAACCGCAAACCCCAATGAAACTTATGTTGAGACAATACCACGAATTACGGCACTGTTGTACCAGATTAAGACTCTCTTGGAATGGCCGCTGGTATTTTACCTCCCCTGCCTCCCCTCTCCTAAAGCATTCAGGCTGCTGCTTCCATTACTCGCAATTCTGATTTGATTAATAAGAGGGTCACCACATTGGGCCGTATTGTGGATCATCTAGAAGAAGTTGTTCACCAATCAGGTATATTTCCTCTCCATACAGAACAATACTTTTGTCTTCTAACTAACAAACAGCGTGCGATTAATGACCGCTAAGTATTTCTATGGAAAAAGTTTTTGAAAAAATTTTTCATAATTTCTGACACATGAATTTGGATTTTTGTGTTTTTTGTGGTTTAGGGGTGTGTACACGAAACCCCTCAAAGGCGAAAATATTTGTGACATCACTAAACCAAATGCATGGCAGGGTGTTTGAATGGATAAATAAAAGTAGTCTTAGGTATACCCTTCTTCTACCATCTTCACTTGTCAATATCCACTGAATGTGTCTAGCTTCCACCAAGATATGTTCTCTCCTAGAGGATGTTGCACTCATCACAGCGGGTGCAGGATATACATCCTTGCCTGTCATTGTGTTGAGGCTCCAATATTCAACGCAAAATCGAATTGAACACTTTACTAGAACGCTGAGTATGGGTTATCGTGTCTTGCCACATCCACATCAAGTAATTTCTTGAGCTCTTCCTTCTCCTTCTCATCTTTTTTCTAGATTAACTGTGTCTCTTCACATTGATGGATGTCAGCTTGCTCTCGTGGCCATTCCTCTAATCTCTCCAAGTTCTTGTGCTAAGTTTCCAGCTTCCATTACCTCTTGGCTGGGATTTAACGTACTTAGCTACTTCTACTACTTCCGATTTGTGCCCTTGGTGCTAGCAACATCAATTGCAACTACTTCTAGTGTCCAGTGTGGTTCACAGAGCCGATTGCACACAACCGCATGTACAACCCATCCTTACACTTTTCAACAAGTAATAATTCCACAGTTTAACCCAACTGGCTTCTTCCGCTCTTCATCGTGGTCCTACACGGTTGTTCAATGTACATTCTTACCACCTTGCCGTTTGACGGTCCAGCTCCAAGCAACCAGGTTCCAGTGAGGAAGCTTTTTTCAGGGTACTTGTTTATCCACCAATTGCAATTTCGGACCAATTGGAGAGCAGTTTTTGAAAAAAAATATGAAAAAAAAAGGTGCGAGATCCGCCGGTTTACTTTGTAGTCCTTTTTTTCAAACAAACCAAGGCCACAAACATCCCGCCCGTCGGACACCATGACAAGCAAACTCAACAAAGAACTCACGATGGAGGGACCAATGATGGACGAGATGGGAGGGGAGCAGTACGATGCCGTTGTGAGCATTGAAGATATCCAGGCTGTTCCTGGCCCCGATCCAGACGGCCTCGTCCGAAAATACGAAATCCAAGGCACTAAGCTAGATCCGATAACTGGTACGGAACTTGCAACCGAGAAGTACATTGGCCTTATTACAACCAAATGGCGGCCCGTGCCGAAGGTGTGGCAGGCCATAGCGGTCAAATCCGCGGTCGTCAAACGCGTGGAAAGGTGTGGTGTGGCTTAGTTGGTTGTTTTTTGTATCGTATATACATTTTCCACATCTTGCTTGCTCTAGTTTGGTTTTTTTTACATTTGTTTTAACATATTTCTATTTCCAGGATCAACAAAGAAGTTTACATTGTTCAAGCTTATGATAGGCTGTGCCCAAACTTTAAGTTCCCGGTGACACCGGGCTGCGACTGTTGCTTGCCAGATTATGCCGTGATTGGTGATGCCGCTGTTCCTCGCCTAGGTTTGTGAGTTTATTATATTTATTACACTCACTGTAAAAACTCTTCACCACGGCACAGTCACGCAAAGAATCTTCCCTTCTCTTAAGTTACACTGAAACCACACAGGTTCGCCATTGTTTCAAGAAGGTGTGAATAATGTTGAATCGGGAAATCGCTTTATTGATGCTAGCCCTACTACTACTGCTGCTGATGCTGTTCGTCATTCCCTTGCTGAGGTTGAACATCATCGCCATAGCCCTGAAAATGTACCAGCAGCCTCCAGCAGGGATGACTCATCTGAACCCAGCCGTATTGGAATTGGCAGGATGCCCCCACAGCCTGCTGCATCTTTGCAACTGCGGGGCGACCGCGATGGTCGTCTTTGCCTTACTCCGGCAGTTCAACTGCCTCCTCCTGTTCTGAAGGCCCGTGCTCCTGGCATGAGTCTGCAAGTGATGCACCACGTCGATTCTCCTTTGTCACCAGTCCCTAAGCGTTGCAAGACTACAAGTAATGCTGGGCTTGGTAGTCTCAATGCGCCCATTGTACTGGAGGATGACCACGATGAGACACAACACCCCGTTGCGCCGCATGCACAAGTTTCTTTGGTTGCTCCTCCGGTCATCAACTCGCCGCAACCAGAACAAATCAAGCCAGAATCCCCCCAATCCAGCGACTCTGATCCGGTCCATGAGCAACAGCAAACTGGCTTTGATGCCGATACGGAAGCTGCTTGTGGCTCATATGTGCAGTGCGCCATTGGTGACATGAGGAGTGTTGTGGTGAGCGCCGTGTTGACGACGGGTCACGGCATCATCGCTTATGATAGAGAGGTAACCACAAGTCTCTTTTCCCTCTACTTTTTAGGTTCCTTTTGTGGCCTAACACCCCAAAAAACCCCCACACGCACACCACTAACACTACTCCAGGCAAATGAGGCCAATATTAGAGTCGCTGGTGGAGTCCAAACGGTACCAGGATTCTATTTGATCCAAGGAATAACATTATGCCGAAAAATGGACACGAACCAAGCGGTGTACATCATCAACGCAAGCACTGTTGTTGAGTGCAGGCTCTCACCCTCAATTGCCCACTTGTTTCCGGCACATATCGAGATAGACTTCGAGACCGCATCCGAAATCAGGAAACTCAAGTCTGAAGCTCTAGAAAGAAACACAACCGCTGTCATAGGTACACTTGTCCACTCTGAGTTTGTTGATCCCTAACGTGTTCTCCAGATATGGCCTTTGGCGTGGTCAAACACTTTAATGGCAATAGTTACTGCGTGGTCTTACCAGACGGCACTCAGGCCAAGATATTTATCAAAAAGGCAGTTATGGAACTGATATACCCAAAACACCTGAAGAAAGGTGATGTAGCTGTCATATTGTATGGCTTGGTAGGACAACATGAGAAAGCCACAGATCCAAGTAAGTCCCCCTTCCCTCCTCGCACTTTCCCAAGTGAACTCACGAACCCAATAGCAATGTTGTGCTGCATTCCAGACACCGGTTTCTTACAAGTCAATCCTACCTTTTTGGATGAGGCAGTTCGTGAGCGTCTGCAAGTGCTTGCTTTGGGAGAGTGTCAACTTACCAATGCCCACGTAGTTGGCCCAAGAAAGAAGAACAAGCGCTCTTGACGAGCCAACTCTTCCCCTTCATCTTCGTCATCGTAGTCATCTCTGAATCGCCCCAAGCCAAAATCAAGCTTCTATCTTTGTTATTTCCCTTAAATGCAGTGGAAAAAATATGAAGATGTTTTGGCAATAGGGGGCAGAGGGTTGTGTAGTGTTGGGGTTTGGTTTGCTGTTCTTCAATCATTTCCTTGGTGCTGCTGGCGGTCGTTGCTGGAGACGGAGAGGGGAACCGCGGCCGTGATGCCTATCGGCACTGGGTTCTGTGTGAACTCCATTATCTGTGCGAGGCCTGTCTGGTCCATGCTGCACAAACTGTTTGTATCCGAACTTATGCATGTGATTAGTGCGGCGTGGCTAGGGAAGACGTGTTGCACTTTGGTGGCGACTCCGTGGTTCTGTTGCAGCTTCATCAGGTCAATCCCGTACAGGTTGCGGTATCTCGCGCTGTTACTAACAACAACAAAGTCACTGCGCGGAACCTGTGTGTTGGGGGGAAGACTGAGAGTTGGGGGAGGTGGTAATAAAAGGAGCAGGAGTAGAAGAAAATGGGAAGGGAGGAAAAAAAAAAAAACCGCAAAAAGGCCGGTGATCGCGAAGTGACTGTCAAGCAGCTGCACCTCAGCAACGAGGCTTACGCTCGGCTACGTGGAAACCAAAGTGAACGACCTGGTTATCCTCATCCACAAGAACAAAAGCGGGGGCGGGGAGGATTTTACCTGAAGTGAAGTGGGGATCTCAAAGGAAACAGTCCCGTCTTTAAAAATCGCTGCTAGACGCCCAGAAGGCAAAATGTGGAAGGGCAACCTTGACAATCGGCAATTTCGCCACTGAGTGTACTCGACAGCCCCCAACAACTATCCCCATCTGAAAGTGACGTTGCGGTTGATGTCAAGGAAAAGTGTACCCCAACAAAAGAACAGCCTTAAGAAGCCCACGATCCCTGTTCCATTTCTTCTTCGAAATCCCGTGTGTTCATCACCACAAAAACCAAACGTTGTTTGCAACATGCAGCCCTTCCTGGCCGCGTCTGCCTCTGCCACGTCACCACACGCCTCCAAGTTAGTGCCTGGGGGGAGCGCCACCAGCACCACGTCGTCTTTCAAGCAACAGCAGCAGCAGCCGCAGGCCAGGCGACAACCGTCGGTTGCGTCCATGGTTGGGGCGGCGATGACGCCCCATAATCGGGGGCTGGGGGGGAGCCGCGGCGGCGGGGCCGACGCGAGGGACACGGTGCCGCTGTCTCACCGATCCAACACGGGCGACGCCACGCTTCTGGCGCTCAAGAGGCTGGACACGCAGGGCATTCGCTCTTTTAAAAGGTACGGGGGGCGTGTCCCTTGTTGTTGTTGTGAATTGTGGGAGTCAACTGGGGACACATTTGTTCGTGGTTTCTGTGTTTCTAAATGGAAAACACAAACCAAAACAGGAACCAAATATCTTCAGACCGCCCAAGAGTATGCTAGTAGTCTTCCTTTCTATAGAGATTAAAAAAAGATTTTCGTTTTTTAGACAGCCCCTGTGGAAGCAGCTAATAGGGAAGATGTCCCACCAGATGCCGATATTCTGGACCCATTGTTTCGAATTGTTGACCCAATTGCCATTTCTCCACTTGTGAGTGAGCACCGTGATATTAGAGCCAAAATTGTTGACTCTGTTTCAGCGTCTTATCGGATTTCCATTTATTGGAGTACTGCTGTGCTGGGCTTTGCTTTTTATTTGCCTGGCAGTTGATCGCAGCTTGGAAAAATGGTATATTGGTGACAAGCCAGTTTGGTACAATTACACACCAATGGCCCTCACTTGGACGCTTTTCAACAGTGGCTATAATCAATGTACTTTTTCCCCCCCGTAGTCACTTTAACCTGCTTTATCAGCGTTTTCACTGTGGCAAGGATTGATTCCTGCAACGAATATGATTTTCGGAATTGTAATTACCATCAGCTTTGTTTCAATACAAAATACTATGGAAAAAACTTCCCCTGTCGTTTTCCGCCATGTAACCTTCTCAAGTATCTCATTTTCAACTGACCCCTTTTTGTCCAGTTCTATACTGCCAAGTTCGTCATAATTTACTTTGCATTCTTATTTGTTCTCAATGTGCTCGTTTTCTGGTGTGGCCTCGAAACTGGTGGCCCTGTTGGAATTAAATTGGATGTGGATGTTGAGGGGCTTGAGGTTGACCCAAGGTCCCACTTCCCAAGACTTGCAACATGTGCCCTTTTTCCTTTTTCTATCTCTACTCACACAACAACAACCAGTTGTAGCAGTCTTCTTTTCCAACTTGCAGATTTTCTTTCTGTTCCCCTTCCTGATCAAAGCCATGGGAATTCTGGATCCCAACCAAGTGGTGAGCAATCTGGTTGAGAAGGGCCTAAACACTGTCATCGAATCTATCAACTTGACAACATATGGCAACTCACGCAAGCATCAGGTGTGCCTGCTTTCGTTACCTCAATCGCGTCATTTATATTCTTTTTTTAAAAAGGAGTTGCAACAATCCACAACAAAAACCATTGATTGCCTGCTGGAGGGCACCCATGCCTCCTCTGAAAAAGATGCAAATAAAGTTTTTTGCTCCATTGTAGTTGATGCTCTGTGCAGCTTTGGGATGCACTACGCCAACATTAAATCCAAGGTACACTTCAAAATTTTTCTTCAAAAATCCTCACTCTGTTTGTTGTAGGCTTCAAAACAGTGGTTTGAAATTCCAACTTGGTTACGACGGTCACCTGATTTCTACCTATTGTAATTTTCTATTCCCACAACAAAACGGAATAACTTCTCCAATGTAGAAATGATGATAGCATCCAAGAGTTGGTGCAACGTGAAACCTGGGTGGAATGGAAACTTATGCGTCAGTATCAGCACCTTTATTCTCAAGGGCTGATGACTTTCCACAATGATCTGTGCTACCACATTTGCATCAGCACCAGGATTCTTGGGCTAGCTTTCGCACACGAAGGACATGTAACAGGACTGGACTTGGCCATCAAATTTTTCAATACTTATCTTCGAGCTGGAATAAGTGCGTTATTGTGATGTGGGGTGACTTCACTAAGAGTTACCCTGAATAGACTTTGGGGATATCAAAGTTGTTTATAATACACTTTTTCAGTACAGGGTGCTGGGTGAACGACTTCTTACTAGACACAGAGGTACAAACTAACAGTTATTCGACCGTTTCTCCTCTTATGTACCCAACAGATATTGAGCTGTCAACTGCAGTTCGTGCTGTCAAGATTGCTAAGTATGCCCTATATTACGCCGACCAATGCCGCGCAAGAGGCGGTGCCTTTTTGTTCCTTGTGGAAACAGTGGCCCAAGACTTGAGAGTACTGTGCGAAACAGCCTATTTCAGCTACTCATTGCCACAATTTGCGACATCAGAGAGCATGAATCAAAACAGAACAAAGAAGTACTCCGAAATTCATAGCAAACTACTTGAGGTTCTCTTCCTTTTTCTTTTCACCAAGGGCAACTAATAACATAGTAATGCAGATATTCCTGAAGTTAGGAGATATGCCATGCCGAGATGTCCGCGGAGTTCTTCGCGCCCAAGTCATTCTTGCCACTTTCTATCTGCACCACAAGCAACAGGATCCTGCCAGGCAAATATCTTCGAAATTAAGAAGGTTCCCACTTCTCCTAAAGAAAATAAAAGCTTTATTCTTTCCTGCCCAGGACGGAGTTCACTCCCACGCTGTATAGTATCTATTATGAGCTCAGCACTGGAACCACAAAAGAGTTCTGGGAAGTCAGTGAGCGAGGATACAACTTTGCCTACATGGACAAGCGGCTTGCGAACTACCTGAATGAGTTCTATGGATGGTTTGAATGGTTCACACCAAATGAAGGAGACAAGGACTCAGGGTTCTGGTCAACAGCCGGTAATGGCTACACCTTTTTTCCCAGCCATTATTAACCTGGCCCTCAGAAGGAAAAAAGCTGAAAGTGCAACAAGAACTCACCAATTTCGATGAATCAGATGATGAAGAAGACAACCAAGACGGCGCGGGTTTGCTGTAAAATAACACACAAGTTTATTGTAAAGGAGGGAATAAAAAATAAAGCGGGTATAAGAACCCCTATTCCCATTTATTGTGTTCCCATTTGGCAAAAACAAAGTGCCTCTCTTCAGACATCATGGCTTCTTCCCACTCCCTTTTTATCCTCCAATTCCACTTCTTGGAATGCCTTTGATAGCCCACCACCGGCGGTGTCCTGTTTTACAAATGCCCACCCACAAGCCCAAAATGCCACGCTGAGGCACATCACTGCCGGCACAATTGCGATTGCAAGCCGGAGGTTCCCTGTGGAATCTGATATGGCTCCCACAATGGCGGGGCTGGCCGCGTCACCAAAGGCGTGTATGAACAGAATTCCAACGGCATTGGAGCGGCCCCGCATGTTGGCCGATACACAATTGGTTATAATTGCATTGATAGGCCCTGTGTTGTTTGTGAGTGTATGTTGTTTTGGTGAGAGTATTTACTGTGTGCTTGTTGTACAAGAAAAGGATTCAGTGTTTGTTTGGTGTTATTGAAGCTGGGGAATACCGTTAAAGAACCAGGAGAAGAAGACTATGAAGAAAAACAGGAGCTCCACAACAAGCTTTGGCAAAGTGATTACAAGTGCTAAAAACCCCAGTGAAAGGGCAAAGCCTTGCGATACAGTGCTCACTGCGAAGTATGGTTGTTCAAAGGATTTTCTGACAATGTCGGCCAGAACCCCACCCACAATAGTGCCTGCTAAACCACCCACCATAACAATAGCCCCTACCACAACGTCTGCTTCTGCAATGGTGGCATCATAGTACCTAGTTAAGCCTCCATTAATACGGTCCCTATTTTATTTGTGTACCTGGAGAAGAATGTTGGAAGCCAGTCTGACAATGCGCCCATCCCAAAGGTCACAGCAATATAACCGCATGTGGCGAATACCCATGCTCTATTCCGAAAAAGAATCTGTCACATAATTTGAGTGAGTAACGGTGGGAAGGAAGTGAAACCTTGAGCCCCTCTATTACTGGTGGAGTGGTAGATTTGGAGCTTTGTGAAACTAGACCAACTGAGGTATCCCTTTTCCCTGCCTCACCACTCTTCGGCGATTCTGTATTATCTGCTTCCCCTGTTACATCCTCTACAATGCTGCTTGCTCCTTCCGTGTCCACAACATCAAATTGGCCACGAGGCGGTTCTTTAAGTGCAGCCACGCATAGAGCAAAAAATAGTCCCGGCACACCACTCACCAAAAAAGCCATTCGCCACCCAAAATTTTGTCCTACGAAGCCCCCAATTGCGTAGCCGAGTGCTACTCCAACAGGGATCACAACATAGTACGCAGTGAGGGCTTTTGAGACTTGATGCTTGGGGAAGTAATCTGCTATGAGCGCAGGTGATACAGAGGTGTAAACAGCTGCATTTGTGTGGTTTGTTCTACTTGAGAGTGAATTCATACAAAGAAACAAGAAAAAAAAAACTGTACGAGGCAAGAGGAAAGTACCTTCACCAATTCCAACAATGGTTCTGGGAATAAGTAAGGACCAGAAGGTATTGCATAGAGAGGATGCGCATGTAGCTGCTGACCACACCAATACCCCTGCCATAAGGAGGTACTAGTGTACTATTAATCGCCGAAAGGGAGCACAAACTCAATCAATCAACCTTTCTGGAAATCCCTTTATCTCCAATGTATCCAAAGACAGGAGCTGCAAGCATCTCCGCGATAACAAAGGTTGTGAGAAGAAGACCTGTTGGAATATCCATGAATTAATCCCCGATACTTACCAAAGGGGAAGAAGGAACGCCAGTTACAACACGAGGGAAAATAAAACAGACAGACCAGTCTGGAGATCAGACAGGTCCAAATCACTCTTTATCAGTTCCTTGTTGGCACTTGGAATATACCTTGGTTTTCGTGTCATACAGCTGAAAAACCCACAATGGGGGAAGGGAGGGAAAAAAAACCTGTCGAAGTAATTAAAAGCACTCACAGTGGTCAAAACCACGAGACCAACGTATTTATTCCCAAGGAAACCTCCAACCCCCATTCTTCGTTTCTGTTGTTCGAATCCCTTGTGTGGCTTTTTTTTTCTTCTTGTAGGAAACGCGTTTGTGATTGGAGAATTTGCGGTGAAAAAGTCCTGAGAAGGGACACACGGAAGTGTTACAGGACAATGCATCATTCAACCCTTGTCAGTTTTATACTGACAATCATAAAACAAAGATGCCTTTTTATGGAATGGTTTTTCTTTTCCATTGTTTCTAGTGTTGATTGGGGTCCTAGAACACACCAGGGATGATGTGATTGGGTACAATCTTGCAGTACTCAGCCCAGGACTCCCCATACTTGTGCTTTAGGCGCGAAGAGTCGCGGAACGACCTGTGCACAAGTAGCAGTGTCATGTAGATGATATAAAAGTATGGCATCACGTTCCTTTGTGAGACTGGTTATGAAAGCAGGCAACGTATAGGAAGGGAATACTTGAAACCACAGGGCAGACAAAAGGCCAGGGACATGGCTAGATCACCCACATAATTAAAGTGTCTTGCCTGGGGAATAGTGAATGCCAGCAACATCAAACAGGAACACTCACCAATCCCCAGAAACCACTGGTCAAGAGTTTTGATTTGTGCTGTCGTCCATCAGAAGTTGAATACTCAGCTTGAACGAACCTAAGGACAGTGTAAGAGACACTTAACCGGGGTTGCAGTACGTGGCTGGCTTTCCCCATATATCGCATTTTCCGTCTTTTGCCCGGAAATAATCTTTCTGGGAATTAGCCCCCCTGAAGATGAAGTATCCAACACCTCCGAGTGCAAGAATACAACCAAACCACCACCATTCCAATACAACGGGGTTGTAAACCAAGTAGAACCCCTGAAACTGGAGTTACTGAAGGGTCAACCCAAGGGCTCAAACCTGGAGAGTGTACATGCATGGTAACCATACAGAGTCGCCCCATGATAGCATCCACCCAAAGTGGTCGTGGGCTATGTCAATGGTTTTTAAGTACCAGGCCTCATTCCAAAAGAAGTCACCCACATAGAGAGCTTGAAGAAGGGTGACCAGGATCAAAGAATTTGAGACATAGCCATACTTACTAATGAAGGTTAAAAGAAACGTGAGAACAATGGGTAATTACTGATATTGTGCAGCCATGAAAGAAAAATTGATGAGGTCCCACCCTCCAATACCAGGCCTCCCATTGAAAAACAGTTTGAAATCAAGATTGCCTATGCGTGGATTGCATTCAATTCCCATATAGAAGTCATACGCCCAACTTTGGTATAAAATAAATTTAAAAGTGTAAAAATGTAACTGCACAACATACTTTCCAGAAACCTTGCAGTCGTCAGGGTGTGTTGGGAAGTAATGAGCTTTGATATACGAAAATATAGAAAGGCCAAATCCAAAAATATTGGCGAGGACAAGAATCTTGGGCCACAGATCAAACAGTCTGTATGCCGGAAGAACTGAAGAGGAAAATTATACAATGCAATCATTTTTTTACAAAGTTACCTCCACTAAGAGTTAGCACTGCAAACGCAATATGAGTGATGACCATCATCCTCCATCCATTTACGCGGTATATAAGCCTACATGTTACTTAACTACGTATTATAAATCAAAAAGCGCACTTGTTCCCTGCTGGAGTGAGTTGACCTTCAGCAATAGGGGAAGGGAAATATAAATAAAATAATATCTACTTGCGTTAGGCTAAACGAAGGAGTGACATGGCGAAGCAAACTTGAAGAGTCATCCAGGATATATAGAGGGTCACCGACGAAACCCAGTCGTGTGGGTTGTCAACAACTACTCCCCAGAGAGTCGACACCATAGTATTAAAAAGTGAGCGTAGGCCCTGAGACTCCACTACACGAAGCGGCTCATTGACAAGAGAGCAAGTGTAGTTCTCACAACAAATGTAACAGTAATAAAAGGCCTTTTTCCCAAAGAGATTAGAGTAGAAACAATAAAACGGAAACATACTGAAGGAGTCAAGAACATCAAAGGAGTGCCCAACTTTGTCAACAAGTCCAAAGCCGCGTAGTTCCTTCCCCACATTATTTCCTTCTCCCCACCCTCCTTCATGGATCTCGGAAGATCCGCATTTTTCTTGCGGCTTTGTGTCTTCTTTGTCTTTGTCTGGGTCTTTTTCATTGCTATGGATCTCCGCTCCCTCGTGTGGGCCTGTGTTTCCCTTTTGTTTGTTTTTCTCTGTCTAACTTTTCTGTGGACGCGTGTTTTCTCTGTGAACAGATTATTAGTTCAGCGATGAAAACACCCTTGCTGAGTCCTGAAGGAATGGAGGTAACCTGACAAAACTATTGGTCAGTGAGCGCTTACTGTTGCTGTTGAATCACCCTCGGAGAGGCAGGACCGGAAAGCGACATTTCCACGGGGTTAGAAATAGAAAAGAATCTGCTCGAAGAAGACAGTTGGAAAACTTCTGACGTAAAAGATTAAGAAGCCACGGAAAAAATGAAAGTAATTAGATCCTTTTTTTTTTAATTTTTCGTTCTCTCCGTCGGTACCCTCCGTCGCACGTCGCGTGAAGATCTGCCCCGATGAAGTACAATCCACGTACGTCCCCCGCAAATAATCGTTTATTGCGATCTATGATCGTTGTTGTGGTGGTCTCGTTCCCTCGTGGCCGTTTTTTTGGGTGTTATTTTGTCGGCCTGTATCAACATATATCTGTCCATTACACCGAAGCCTCAAAACCAACCAACCAAACAAAAAAAAAAACCCCGAAAGACAACTCTCATTACAACATAACACCCACCACTCAATGCACGAACCCTTAGTCATTGCCCCTAAGGTGTCAGCAGCTCCCGAAGAAAGTGCCGCAAAGCGCACTTCAGCGCCCCCTCGAGCATTAGGCGCAAAATCATGAGCTCCCCTCTCTCTAAAGAGCTCAAGGCCAAATACCACGTATGCGTAACCACCTTTACTGTAACATTGTACTTCGTTTGAGTTATCTCACGCCGTCACCAGCCCATCCTACTTCCACTTACACACTCCCCAGGTCAATTCCCTGCCCATTCGAAAGGATGACGAGGTTTTCGTTTTCCGAGGAGCTTTCAAGAACCGCGAGGGCAAAGTCACACAAGTCTACCGCAAAAAGTGGGTTATTCACATCGACAAGCTCACCCGTGACAAATCAAACGGTGCGCTCCTTTCCCCTCTTATGCGTAGACTGTATTGACGCAATTTCAGGCGCCAGTGTTAATATCGGCATTGACCCAAGCAAAGTGGTCATTACCAAACTGAAGCTCGACAAGGACCGCAAGGCCATTCTCGCTCGCCGCGATGCCTCCAAATACAACAAGGATAAGCTCAAGGGTAAAATTGCCGCCCCTGTAGTTTCAGAAATGCAAAAGGTGGACTGAGTCTAGCAAACCATTCACATTATTCTCTTGTTTTTTTCACTCGAATTCAAAACACCAACACATTTCTGCTTGTTGCCTTCCGAGACCTCTTTATAAAAACAAAAAAAACCCCGGTTTTGTCAACGAAACAATAAGACCCTTTCCATTAAAGTATTTACAGCTAGATACAACACTCACAAGTTGTTGCCATAAGCCCGTTTCTAGTGCAACTTGGACTGCACAGAATCAAGTCCATCAAGCCATTTCTGTGCGTTTTTGGTTGTGTCCTCAAATTTGTACGTCCTTTTACCCTGTTAAATGGTGAGGTGTGGGTGAATAACTAAAGAACGTACCGATTGGACAAAGAACTTTGCTGGCGGCTTGGACATACCGTAATGTATGCTGGAGTTTAATGGTACCTCTCCCTTGAGGGACAGTTCCTGGGGATGAATATACAACATCCGTGGTGTATTGGTAAGAAGAAGCTCCCGCTTCTGTGAGGATATTAGGGGATTGCGGTGTGGAAATACTGTTACCTGCGATGTGATTCCCTTGTGCTTGATAACTGTGCCTGAAACTATAACGGCCTCACCTGGTTTTAGAAATCTTGCCCTTAACACAGTGAGATTTTTTATTCAAAGAGTAGGATACCTACCAATGAGCAGAATCGGCCGATTCGGCATGCGACGTAGCGGCAGTGCTGGCGGTTGTGCTTGCGGAGCTAGTGGTAGTGCCTGACGTTGTTGTTGTTGTTGCTGCTGCTGCTGAAGCTGGTGGTACTGTTGCTGACGGTGGGGCGGAAGGTGGGTCGTCAAATATGAGGGCTACAGGGAGTGGAGTGACTTCAGGAGGATCCTTTTCCCACAAGCCTTGAAAACTGAGCCCCGCGAAGAATGGGTGTGACTTCAGCTCCTATGATGGTGTGTTAAAATAGTAAGGGAATGCAAGGCCTACATCATATCCCCGATAACCAAGCCGCTCGGTTGGATTAACAACTAGCAGTTTATCGATGAGGTCCATAAGCACAGGAGGGAAATTAGTTGGAAACTTCAGGTCCCTGCCTGATATCCTCTGGAAGGTAAGCATATCTGTCTTTCCGTGGAAGGGAAAACGCCCTGTGGCCATCTGGTAGAGAATGCATCCTAGTCCCCAAAGATCCACCCTGGCAAAACATTACTCGGAATACATAGAAGAGAAAAGTTACGTTGGACCAATAAGGTCTAATTGAGCATTGAGTATTTCGGGACTCACATATTCTGCGGTGCCAACAAAGGAATTGGTTCTTTGTACCTCTTTTTTTTGTTGGCAAAAGTTCTTTTGCATGAATATGATACCTTGTGTAGGATTTGCTGCTTTTTCCTCAGGCGGCTTTGATAGATCCTTGGCTGTTCCGAAATCGATGAGCTTGAGGTGCATGGTTTTAGAGAGCAACAAGTTCTCGGGTTTCAAATCTCTAAGTATCTATAAGTATGACTCATAGATAGGCACTGGGTACCTATGAATGATGCCTGTGGAGGGTTAATAGAAGGAAAGTACGAGAAATTGCACACCTCTTGAATGAAGGTGCTCTAAAGCATTTATTATTTCAGCACCATAAAACTGAATAACTGGTTCACAGAAGGTTTTGTGCTAAGACCTTTAGAAAATAGCTCAATATTGCAGGACTCTACCTTTTGCATCAATTTCTATGTGGTCTTATTAGAGCCTGGGGAAGGGGGGAAGAAATTACCAACAATTCTCCGTTTGGACACAATTCCAGAACATAATCTGGGGAAGTATTAAGAAGGAAGTGGTGCATGAATCCAGGACTCACGCAAGCTGGTTTCAGATCGAAATGTGCCATATAATTTGATAACATTTGGGTGATCAAGTTTGCACAAGATATCTCGTTCAGTAATCACATATTTCTGTTTGTTGAGCCTTATGATTTGTGCTTTCTCCAGCACCTTGATAGCAACTTCCCTGCCATTTTCTTTGTCCGTAGCAAGCATAACCTATCATACAAGTCAAAAAAAAAAAAAAGAAACAAAAAAAAACACACGGCTCCAAAAGAACCGATTCCGAGTTGCCTGCCCCAGTTGTAGTCTTCATAATGCTTGTTCTTTGGCTGGGCAGCGGCAGCGGCGGGCGGGGCACTAGGCTTCTGTGTGGCGTCTGTGTTGTTGGCGCTGTCGTCACTGGGATTGTTGTTGGTCGCAGACATGTCGTGGAAGGGGTCCGGTGCAATGTATCGTAAAGACACAAACTTGTTTGTTTTTTTTTTTTTTTTTGGTTTTTTGAAAAAACAAAAGGCAGGAAATCAGCAGAACTTCAGTGGCATCTTGTAATTCAAACTTTTTCCTTCTTTGTGTTGTGACGAAAGTGACACTATGACAAGTGGGCAGGGCTGCTCATTGTGCAAAAAAAAACATAGTGAAGAGTGTAGTGATGAAAGGAAGGGTCTTCTATTTACTCTAGTGCTTGTAACCAATTTTGCGTAGAAAGGCCTTTCTTTCATCTTGATCAGCTTCTGTTTCCACTCCCAAAGGTGATTCCCCATCTTTTTTTGTTTTTGGTTTCAGTTACGAGTGCTGTGGCTACAATTAGGTGATGTTTCATATACCTATAACACCCATTATTCCTCTCCCCTGTGCAGTTTTGGCTACAATTACTTGCACTGGGTTACTAGTTGCACAAAAAATTCTGTTTCATGACCATTAACGCGAAAATGGAAATAAAAGAGTTGTACCTGCAAACTTCCGGAACTGATTTCAGTTGATTTAAAATATTGATTGGGTACCCTTGCTTTAAAAAGATGAAAAAGCTATGACCAGCACCAACGCACATAGCTACGTTTGTGTATGAATTACTATAGGCGTAGGGAAAAAGAAGAGTGAGGAATACCATTTCGTTTGGCTGCCTCTATGCATTCCTGGTCATTACCTACACTTAGGTTAGTAAGGGACAAAAAAAAAAAGCTTCAAGAGAGGGAAATTGACCATCCCAACGAAGTAATCTAACACCCGAGGCTTCACAGAAAGCCTGCAACACTAGGCGTTAAAGAAAGAGTCAGCAGAATTTGCTATCAAGACACATACGACGCCAAACTTGATGCTGATACCAGATTGAACAATAACTTCATACACATCCTCCACAGTCCTTTTCAGGCCCAATCGTAAGTCAGTGGTGCATACAAACAACAAAAAGAACAAAAGGAAAAAAACCAGGAAACAAACCCACAAGTGTCGCACAACATGGACGGGACAACAGCACCTACTACTGCGGCGACGACAGCACTGCCCCCGCAACCACAGGCCCAGTTCTCTGTCATACCCATCGACAACCCTAATTCTCTCAACTTCATTATGGGACAAGCTCATTTCATCAAGTAAACTAGTGTTGTATGACACTGTGCGTTTTGAATGATTCTTGTCTTTTTTTTTTTTTTTTGGTGTCCGTATTTTCGTATTTTTTTTGCTTTTGTTCTTTTTGTTGTTTGTATGCACCACTGACTTACGATTGGGCCTGAAAAGGACTGTGGAGGATGTGTATGAAGTTATTGTTCAATCTGGTATCAGCATCAAGTTTGGCGTCGTATGTGTCTTGATAGCAAATTCTGCTGACTCTTTCTTTAACGCCTAGTGTTGCAGGCTTTCTGTGAAGCCTCGGGTGTTAGATTACTTCGTTGGGATGGTCAATTTCCCTCTCTTGAAGCTTTTTTTTTTTGTCCCTTACTAACCTAAGTGTAGGTAATGACCAGGAATGCATAGAGGCAGCCAAACGAAATGGTATTCCTCACTCTTCTTTTTCCCTACGCCTATAGTAATTCATACACAAACGTAGCTATGTGCGTTGGTGCTGGTCATAGCTTTTTCATCTTTTTAAAGCAAGGGTACCCAATCAATATTTTAAATCAACTGAAATCAGTTCCGGAAGTTTGCAGGTACAACTCTTTTATTTCCATTTTCGCGTTAATGGTCATGAAACAGAATTTTTTGTGCAACTAGTAACCCAGTGCAAGTAATTGTAGCCAAAACTGCACAGGGGAGAGGAATAATGGGTGTTATAGGTATATGAAACATCACCTAATTGTAGCCACAGCACTCGTAACTGAAACCAAAAACAAAAAAAGATGGGGAATCACCTTTGGGAGTGGAAACAGAAGCTGATCAAGATGAAAGAAAGGCCTTTCTACGCAAAATTGGTTACAAGCACTAGAGTAAATAGAAGACCCTTCCTTTCATCACTACACTCTTCACTATGTTTTTTTTTGCACAATGAGCAGCCCTGCCCACTTGTCATAGTGTCACTTTCGTCACAACACAAAGAAGGAAAAAGTTTGAATTACAAGATGCCACTGAAGTTCTGCTGATTTCCTGCCTTTTGTTTTTTCAAAAAACCAAAAAAAAAAAAAAAAACAAACAAGTTTGTGTCTTTACGATACATTGCACCGGACCCCTTCCACGACATGTCTGCGACCAACAACAATCCCAGTGACGACAGCGCCAACAACACAGACGCCACACAGAAGCCTAGTGCCCCGCCCGCCGCTGCCGCTGCCCAGCCAAAGAACAAGCATTATGAAGACTACAACTGGGGCAGGCAACTCGGAATCGGTTCTTTTGGAGCCGTGTGTTTTTTTTTGTTTCTTTTTTTTTTTTTTGACTTGTATGATAGGTTATGCTTGCTACGGACAAAGAAAATGGCAGGGAAGTTGCTATCAAGGTGCTGGAGAAAGCACAAATCATAAGGCTCAACAAACAGAAATATGTGATTACTGAACGAGATATCTTGTGCAAACTTGATCACCCAAATGTTATCAAATTATATGGCACATTTCGATCTGAAACCAGCTTGCGTGAGTCCTGGATTCATGCACCACTTCCTTCTTAATACTTCCCCAGATTATGTTCTGGAATTGTGTCCAAACGGAGAATTGTTGGTAATTTCTTCCCCCCTTCCCCAGGCTCTAATAAGACCACATAGAAATTGATGCAAAAGGTAGAGTCCTGCAATATTGAGCTATTTTCTAAAGGTCTTAGCACAAAACCTTCTGTGAACCAGTTATTCAGTTTTATGGTGCTGAAATAATAAATGCTTTAGAGCACCTTCATTCAAGAGGTGTGCAATTTCTCGTACTTTCCTTCTATTAACCCTCCACAGGCATCATTCATAGGTACCCAGTGCCTATCTATGAGTCATACTTATAGATACTTAGAGATTTGAAACCCGAGAACTTGTTGCTCTCTAAAACCATGCACCTCAAGCTCATCGATTTCGGAACAGCCAAGGATCTATCAAAGCCGCCTGAGGAAAAAGCAGCAAATCCTACACAAGGTATCATATTCATGCAAAAGAACTTTTGCCAACAAAAAAAAGAGGTACAAAGAACCAATTCCTTTGTTGGCACCGCAGAATATGTGAGTCCCGAAATACTCAATGCTCAATTAGACCTTATTGGTCCAACGTAACTTTTCTCTTCTATGTATTCCGAGTAATGTTTTGCCAGGGTGGATCTTTGGGGACTAGGATGCATTCTCTACCAGATGGCCACAGGGCGTTTTCCCTTCCACGGAAAGACAGATATGCTTACCTTCCAGAGGATATCAGGCAGGGACCTGAAGTTTCCAACTAATTTCCCTCCTGTGCTTATGGACCTCATCGATAAACTGCTAGTTGTTAATCCAACCGAGCGGCTTGGTTATCGGGGATATGATGTAGGCCTTGCATTCCCTTACTATTTTAACACACCATCATAGGAGCTGAAGTCACACCCATTCTTCGCGGGGCTCAGTTTTCAAGGCTTGTGGGAAAAGGATCCTCCTGAAGTCACTCCACTCCCTGTAGCCCTCATATTTGACGACCCACCTTCCGCCCCACCGTCAGCAACAGTACCACCAGCTTCAGCAGCAGCAGCAACAACAACAACAACGTCAGGCACTACCACTAGCTCCGCAAGCACAACCGCCAGCACTGCCGCTACGTCGCATGCCGAATCGGCCGATTCTGCTCATTGGTAGGTATCCTACTCTTTGAATAAAAAATCTCACTGTGTTAAGGGCAAGATTTCTAAAACCAGGTGAGGCCGTTATAGTTTCAGGCACAGTTATCAAGCACAAGGGAATCACATCGCAGGTAACAGTATTTCCACACCGCAATCCCCTAATATCCTCACAGAAGCGGGAGCTTCTTCTTACCAATACACCACGGATGTTGTATATTCATCCCCAGGAACTGTCCCTCAAGGGAGAGGTACCATTAAACTCCAGCATACATTACGGTATGTCCAAGCCGCCAGCAAAGTTCTTTGTCCAATCGGTACGTTCTTTAGTTATTCACCCACACCTCACCATTTAACAGGGTAAAAGGACGTACAAATTTGAGGACACAACCAAAAACGCACAGAAATGGCTTGATGGACTTGATTCTGTGCAGTCCAAGTTGCACTAGAAACGGGCTTATGGCAACAACTTGTGAGTGTTGTATCTAGCTGTAAATACTTTAATGGAAAGGGTCTTATTGTTTCGTTGACAAAACCGGGGTTTTTTTTGTTTTTATAAAGAGGTCTCGGAAGGCAACAAGCAGAAATGTGTTGGTGTTTTGAATTCGAGTGAAAAAAACAAGAGAATAATGTGAATGGTTTGCTAGACTCAGTCCACCTTTTGCATTTCTGAAACTACAGGGGCGGCAATTTTACCCTTGAGCTTATCCTTGTTGTATTTGGAGGCATCGCGGCGAGCGAGAATGGCCTTGCGGTCCTTGTCGAGCTTCAGTTTGGTAATGACCACTTTGCTTGGGTCAATGCCGATATTAACACTGGCGCCTGAAATTGCGTCAATACAGTCTACGCATAAGAGGGGAAAGGAGCGCACCGTTTGATTTGTCACGGGTGAGCTTGTCGATGTGAATAACCCACTTTTTGCGGTAGACTTGTGTGACTTTGCCCTCGCGGTTCTTGAAAGCTCCTCGGAAAACGAAAACCTCGTCATCCTTTCGAATGGGCAGGGAATTGACCTGGGGAGTGTGTAAGTGGAAGTAGGATGGGCTGGTGACGGCGTGAGATAACTCAAACGAAGTACAATGTTACAGTAAAGGTGGTTACGCATACGTGGTATTTGGCCTTGAGCTCTTTAGAGAGAGGGGAGCTCATGATTTTGCGCCTAATGCTCGAGGGGGCGCTGAAGTGCGCTTTGCGGCACTTTCTTCGGGAGCTGCTGACACCTTAGGGGCAATGACTAAGGGTTCGTGCATTGAGTGGTGGGTGTTATGTTGTAATGAGAGTTGTCTTTCGGGGTTTTTTTTTTTGTTTGGTTGGTTGGTTTTGAGGCTTCGGTGTAATGGACAGATATATGTTGATACAGGCCGACAAAATAACACCCAAAAAAACGGCCACGAGGGAACGAGACCACCACAACAACGATCATAGATCGCAATAAACGATTATTTGCGGGGGACGTACGTGGATTGTACTTCATCGGGGCAGATCTTCACGCGACGTGCGACGGAGGGTACCGACGGAGAGAACGAAAAATTAAAAAAAAAAGGATCTAATTACTTTCATTTTTTCCGTGGCTTCTTAATCTTTTACGTCAGAAGTTTTCCAACTGTCTTCTTCGAGCAGATTCTTTTCTATTTCTAACCCCGTGGAAATGTCGCTTTCCGGTCCTGCCTCTCCGAGGGTGATTCAACAGCAACAGTAAGCGCTCACTGACCAATAGTTTTGTCAGGTTACCTCCATTCCTTCAGGACTCAGCAAGGGTGTTTTCATCGCTGAACTAATAATCTGTTCACAGAGAAAACACGCGTCCACAGAAAAGTTAGACAGAGAAAAACAAACAAAAGGGAAACACAGGCCCACACGAGGGAGCGGAGATCCATAGCAATGAAAAAGACCCAGACAAAGACAAAGAAGACACAAAGCCGCAAGAAAAATGCGGATCTTCCGAGATCCATGAAGGAGGGTGGGGAGAAGGAAATAATGTGGGGAAGGAACTACGCGGCTTTGGACTTGTTGACAAAGTTGGGCACTCCTTTGATGTTCTTGACTCCTTCAGTATGTTTCCGTTTTATTGTTTCTACTCTAATCTCTTTGGGAAAAAGGCCTTTTATTACTGTTACATTTGTTGTGAGAACTACACTTGCTCTCTTGTCAATGAGCCGCTTCGTGTAGTGGAGTCTCAGGGCCTACGCTCACTTTTTAATACTATGGTGTCGACTCTCTGGGGAGTAGTTGTTGACAACCCACACGACTGGGTTTCGTCGGTGACCCTCTATATATCCTGGATGACTCTTCAAGTTTGCTTCGCCATGTCACTCCTTCGTTTAGCCTAACGCAAGTAGATATTATTTTATTTATATTTCCCTTCCCCTATTGCTGAAGGTCAACTCACTCCAGCAGGGAACAAGTGCGCTTTTTGATTTATAATACGTAGTTAAGTAACATGTAGGCTTATATACCGCGTAAATGGATGGAGGATGATGGTCATCACTCATATTGCGTTTGCAGTGCTAACTCTTAGTGGAGGTAACTTTGTAAAAAAATGATTGCATTGTATAATTTTCCTCTTCAGTTCTTCCGGCATACAGACTGTTTGATCTGTGGCCCAAGATTCTTGTCCTCGCCAATATTTTTGGATTTGGCCTTTCTATATTTTCGTATATCAAAGCTCATTACTTCCCAACACACCCTGACGACTGCAAGGTTTCTGGAAAGTATGTTGTGCAGTTACATTTTTACACTTTTAAATTTATTTTATACCAAAGTTGGGCGTATGACTTCTATATGGGAATTGAATGCAATCCACGCATAGGCAATCTTGATTTCAAACTGTTTTTCAATGGGAGGCCTGGTATTGGAGGGTGGGACCTCATCAATTTTTCTTTCATGGCTGCACAATATCAGTAATTACCCATTGTTCTCACGTTTCTTTTAACCTTCATTAGTAAGTATGGCTATGTCTCAAATTCTTTGATCCTGGTCACCCTTCTTCAAGCTCTCTATGTGGGTGACTTCTTTTGGAATGAGGCCTGGTACTTAAAAACCATTGACATAGCCCACGACCACTTTGGGTGGATGCTATCATGGGGCGACTCTGTATGGTTACCATGCATGTACACTCTCCAGGTTTGAGCCCTTGGGTTGACCCTTCAGTAACTCCAGTTTCAGGGGTTCTACTTGGTTTACAACCCCGTTGTATTGGAATGGTGGTGGTTTGGTTGTATTCTTGCACTCGGAGGTGTTGGATACTTCATCTTCAGGGGGGCTAATTCCCAGAAAGATTATTTCCGGGCAAAAGACGGAAAATGCGATATATGGGGAAAGCCAGCCACGTACTGCAACCCCGGTTAAGTGTCTCTTACACTGTCCTTAGGTTCGTTCAAGCTGAGTATTCAACTTCTGATGGACGACAGCACAAATCAAAACTCTTGACCAGTGGTTTCTGGGGATTGGTGAGTGTTCCTGTTTGATGTTGCTGGCATTCACTATTCCCCAGGCAAGACACTTTAATTATGTGGGTGATCTAGCCATGTCCCTGGCCTTTTGTCTGCCCTGTGGTTTCAAGTATTCCCTTCCTATACGTTGCCTGCTTTCATAACCAGTCTCACAAAGGAACGTGATGCCATACTTTTATATCATCTACATGACACTGCTACTTGTGCACAGGTCGTTCCGCGACTCTTCGCGCCTAAAGCACAAGTATGGGGAGTCCTGGGCTGAGTACTGCAAGATTGTACCCAATCACATCATCCCTGGTGTGTTCTAGGACCCCAATCAACACTAGAAACAATGGAAAAGAAAAACCATTCCATAAAAAGGCATCTTTGTTTTATGATTGTCAGTATAAAACTGACAAGGGTTGAATGATGCATTGTCCTGTAACACTTCCGTGTGTCCCTTCTCAGGACTTTTTCACCGCAAATTCTCCAATCACAAACGCGTTTCCTACAAGAAGAAAAAAAAAGCCACACAAGGGATTCGAACAACAGAAACGAAGAATGGGGGTTGGAGGTTTCCTTGGGAATAAATACGTTGGTCTCGTGGTTTTGACCACTGTGAGTGCTTTTAATTACTTCGACAGGTTTTTTTTCCCTCCCTTCCCCCATTGTGGGTTTTTCAGCTGTATGACACGAAAACCAAGGTATATTCCAAGTGCCAACAAGGAACTGATAAAGAGTGATTTGGACCTGTCT
Organism: Pelomyxa schiedti; assembly: GCA_020536535.1. Classification (NCBI taxonomy): domain Eukaryota; phylum Evosea; order Pelobiontida; family Pelomyxidae; genus Pelomyxa; species Pelomyxa schiedti. The sequence goes on along the minus strand of JAHLWZ010000946.1, from coordinate 13,016 downwards.
GATCTCCAGACTGGTCTGTCTGTTTTATTTTCCCTCGTGTTGTAACTGGCGTTCCTTCTTCCCCTTTGGTAAGTATCGGGGATTAATTCATGGATATTCCAACAGGTCTTCTTCTCACAACCTTTGTTATCGCGGAGATGCTTGCAGCTCCTGTCTTTGGATACATTGGAGATAAAGGGATTTCCAGAAAGGTTGATTGATTGAGTTTGTGCTCCCTTTCGGCGATTAATAGTACACTAGTACCTCCTTATGGCAGGGGTATTGGTGTGGTCAGCAGCTACATGCGCATCCTCTCTATGCAATACCTTCTGGTCCTTACTTATTCCCAGAACCATTGTTGGAATTGGTGAAGGTACTTTCCTCTTGCCTCGTACAGTTTTTTTTTTCTTGTTTCTTTGTATGAATTCACTCTCAAGTAGAACAAACCACACAAATGCAGCTGTTTACACCTCTGTATCACCTGCGCTCATAGCAGATTACTTCCCCAAGCATCAAGTCTCAAAAGCCCTCACTGCGTACTATGTTGTGATCCCTGTTGGAGTAGCACTCGGCTACGCAATTGGGGGCTTCGTAGGACAAAATTTTGGGTGGCGAATGGCTTTTTTGGTGAGTGGTGTGCCGGGACTATTTTTTGCTCTATGCGTGGCTGCACTTAAAGAACCGCCTCGTGGCCAATTTGATGTTGTGGACACGGAAGGAGCAAGCAGCATTGTAGAGGATGTAACAGGGGAAGCAGATAATACAGAATCGCCGAAGAGTGGTGAGGCAGGGAAAAGGGATACCTCAGTTGGTCTAGTTTCACAAAGCTCCAAATCTACCACTCCACCAGTAATAGAGGGGCTCAAGGTTTCACTTCCTTCCCACCGTTACTCACTCAAATTATGTGACAGATTCTTTTTCGGAATAGAGCATGGGTATTCGCCACATGCGGTTATATTGCTGTGACCTTTGGGATGGGCGCATTGTCAGACTGGCTTCCAACATTCTTCTCCAGGTACACAAATAAAATAGGGACCGTATTAATGGAGGCTTAACTAGGTACTATGATGCCACCATTGCAGAAGCAGACGTTGTGGTAGGGGCTATTGTTATGGTGGGTGGTTTAGCAGGCACTATTGTGGGTGGGGTTCTGGCCGACATTGTCAGAAAATCCTTTGAACAACCATACTTCGCAGTGAGCACTGTATCGCAAGGCTTTGCCCTTTCACTGGGGTTTTTAGCACTTGTAATCACTTTGCCAAAGCTTGTTGTGGAGCTCCTGTTTTTCTTCATAGTCTTCTTCTCCTGGTTCTTTAACGGTATTCCCCAGCTTCAATAACACCAAACAAACACTGAATCCTTTTCTTGTACAACAAGCACACAGTAAATACTCTCACCAAAACAACATACACTCACAAACAACACAGGGCCTATCAATGCAATTATAACCAATTGTGTATCGGCCAACATGCGGGGCCGCTCCAATGCCGTTGGAATTCTGTTCATACACGCCTTTGGTGACGCGGCCAGCCCCGCCATTGTGGGAGCCATATCAGATTCCACAGGGAACCTCCGGCTTGCAATCGCAATTGTGCCGGCAGTGATGTGCCTCAGCGTGGCATTTTGGGCTTGTGGGTGGGCATTTGTAAAACAGGACACCGCCGGTGGTGGGCTATCAAAGGCATTCCAAGAAGTGGAATTGGAGGATAAAAAGGGAGTGGGAAGAAGCCATGATGTCTGAAGAGAGGCACTTTGTTTTTGCCAAATGGGAACACAATAAATGGGAATAGGGGTTCTTATACCCGCTTTATTTTTTATTCCCTCCTTTACAATAAACTTGTGTGTTATTTTACAGCAAACCCGCGCCGTCTTGGTTGTCTTCTTCATCATCTGATTCATCGAAATTGGTGAGTTCTTGTTGCACTTTCAGCTTTTTTCCTTCTGAGGGCCAGGTTAATAATGGCTGGGAAAAAAGGTGTAGCCATTACCGGCTGTTGACCAGAACCCTGAGTCCTTGTCTCCTTCATTTGGTGTGAACCATTCAAACCATCCATAGAACTCATTCAGGTAGTTCGCAAGCCGCTTGTCCATGTAGGCAAAGTTGTATCCTCGCTCACTGACTTCCCAGAACTCTTTTGTGGTTCCAGTGCTGAGCTCATAATAGATACTATACAGCGTGGGAGTGAACTCCGTCCTGGGCAGGAAAGAATAAAGCTTTTATTTTCTTTAGGAGAAGTGGGAACCTTCTTAATTTCGAAGATATTTGCCTGGCAGGATCCTGTTGCTTGTGGTGCAGATAGAAAGTGGCAAGAATGACTTGGGCGCGAAGAACTCCGCGGACATCTCGGCATGGCATATCTCCTAACTTCAGGAATATCTGCATTACTATGTTATTAGTTGCCCTTGGTGAAAAGAAAAAGGAAGAGAACCTCAAGTAGTTTGCTATGAATTTCGGAGTACTTCTTTGTTCTGTTTTGATTCATGCTCTCTGATGTCGCAAATTGTGGCAATGAGTAGCTGAAATAGGCTGTTTCGCACAGTACTCTCAAGTCTTGGGCCACTGTTTCCACAAGGAACAAAAAGGCACCGCCTCTTGCGCGGCATTGGTCGGCGTAATATAGGGCATACTTAGCAATCTTGACAGCACGAACTGCAGTTGACAGCTCAATATCTGTTGGGTACATAAGAGGAGAAACGGTCGAATAACTGTTAGTTTGTACCTCTGTGTCTAGTAAGAAGTCGTTCACCCAGCACCCTGTACTGAAAAAGTGTATTATAAACAACTTTGATATCCCCAAAGTCTATTCAGGGTAACTCTTAGTGAAGTCACCCCACATCACAATAACGCACTTATTCCAGCTCGAAGATAAGTATTGAAAAATTTGATGGCCAAGTCCAGTCCTGTTACATGTCCTTCGTGTGCGAAAGCTAGCCCAAGAATCCTGGTGCTGATGCAAATGTGGTAGCACAGATCATTGTGGAAAGTCATCAGCCCTTGAGAATAAAGGTGCTGATACTGACGCATAAGTTTCCATTCCACCCAGGTTTCACGTTGCACCAACTCTTGGATGCTATCATCATTTCTACATTGGAGAAGTTATTCCGTTTTGTTGTGGGAATAGAAAATTACAATAGGTAGAAATCAGGTGACCGTCGTAACCAAGTTGGAATTTCAAACCACTGTTTTGAAGCCTACAACAAACAGAGTGAGGATTTTTGAAGAAAAATTTTGAAGTGTACCTTGGATTTAATGTTGGCGTAGTGCATCCCAAAGCTGCACAGAGCATCAACTACAATGGAGCAAAAAACTTTATTTGCATCTTTTTCAGAGGAGGCATGGGTGCCCTCCAGCAGGCAATCAATGGTTTTTGTTGTGGATTGTTGCAACTCCTTTTTAAAAAAAGAATATAAATGACGCGATTGAGGTAACGAAAGCAGGCACACCTGATGCTTGCGTGAGTTGCCATATGTTGTCAAGTTGATAGATTCGATGACAGTGTTTAGGCCCTTCTCAACCAGATTGCTCACCACTTGGTTGGGATCCAGAATTCCCATGGCTTTGATCAGGAAGGGGAACAGAAAGAAAATCTGCAAGTTGGAAAAGAAGACTGCTACAACTGGTTGTTGTTGTGTGAGTAGAGATAGAAAAAGGAAAAAGGGCACATGTTGCAAGTCTTGGGAAGTGGGACCTTGGGTCAACCTCAAGCCCCTCAACATCCACATCCAATTTAATTCCAACAGGGCCACCAGTTTCGAGGCCACACCAGAAAACGAGCACATTGAGAACAAATAAGAATGCAAAGTAAATTATGACGAACTTGGCAGTATAGAACTGGACAAAAAGGGGTCAGTTGAAAATGAGATACTTGAGAAGGTTACATGGCGGAAAACGACAGGGGAAGTTTTTTCCATAGTATTTTGTATTGAAACAAAGCTGATGGTAATTACAATTCCGAAAATCATATTCGTTGCAGGAATCAATCCTTGCCACAGTGAAAACGCTGATAAAGCAGGTTAAAGTGACTACGGGGGGGAAAAAGTACATTGATTATAGCCACTGTTGAAAAGCGTCCAAGTGAGGGCCATTGGTGTGTAATTGTACCAAACTGGCTTGTCACCAATATACCATTTTTCCAAGCTGCGATCAACTGCCAGGCAAATAAAAAGCAAAGCCCAGCACAGCAGTACTCCAATAAATGGAAATCCGATAAGACGCTGAAACAGAGTCAACAATTTTGGCTCTAATATCACGGTGCTCACTCACAAGTGGAGAAATGGCAATTGGGTCAACAATTCGAAACAATGGGTCCAGAATATCGGCATCTGGTGGGACATCTTCCCTATTAGCTGCTTCCACAGGGGCTGTCTAAAAAACGAAAATCTTTTTTTAATCTCTATAGAAAGGAAGACTACTAGCATACTCTTGGGCGGTCTGAAGATATTTGGTTCCTGTTTTGGTTTGTGTTTTCCATTTAGAAACACAGAAACCACGAACAAATGTGTCCCCAGTTGACTCCCACAATTCACAACAACAACAAGGGACACGCCCCCCGTACCTTTTAAAAGAGCGAATGCCCTGCGTGTCCAGCCTCTTGAGCGCCAGAAGCGTGGCGTCGCCCGTGTTGGATCGGTGAGACAGCGGCACCGTGTCCCTCGCGTCGGCCCCGCCGCCGCGGCTCCCCCCCAGCCCCCGATTATGGGGCGTCATCGCCGCCCCAACCATGGACGCAACCGACGGTTGTCGCCTGGCCTGCGGCTGCTGCTGCTGTTGCTTGAAAGACGACGTGGTGCTGGTGGCGCTCCCCCCAGGCACTAACTTGGAGGCGTGTGGTGACGTGGCAGAGGCAGACGCGGCCAGGAAGGGCTGCATGTTGCAAACAACGTTTGGTTTTTGTGGTGATGAACACACGGGATTTCGAAGAAGAAATGGAACAGGGATCGTGGGCTTCTTAAGGCTGTTCTTTTGTTGGGGTACACTTTTCCTTGACATCAACCGCAACGTCACTTTCAGATGGGGATAGTTGTTGGGGGCTGTCGAGTACACTCAGTGGCGAAATTGCCGATTGTCAAGGTTGCCCTTCCACATTTTGCCTTCTGGGCGTCTAGCAGCGATTTTTAAAGACGGGACTGTTTCCTTTGAGATCCCCACTTCACTTCAGGTAAAATCCTCCCCGCCCCCGCTTTTGTTCTTGTGGATGAGGATAACCAGGTCGTTCACTTTGGTTTCCACGTAGCCGAGCGTAAGCCTCGTTGCTGAGGTGCAGCTGCTTGACAGTCACTTCGCGATCACCGGCCTTTTTGCGGTTTTTTTTTTTTTCCTCCCTTCCCATTTTCTTCTACTCCTGCTCCTTTTATTACCACCTCCCCCAACTCTCAGTCTTCCCCCCAACACACAGGTTCCGCGCAGTGACTTTGTTGTTGTTAGTAACAGCGCGAGATACCGCAACCTGTACGGGATTGACCTGATGAAGCTGCAACAGAACCACGGAGTCGCCACCAAAGTGCAACACGTCTTCCCTAGCCACGCCGCACTAATCACATGCATAAGTTCGGATACAAACAGTTTGTGCAGCATGGACCAGACAGGCCTCGCACAGATAATGGAGTTCACACAGAACCCAGTGCCGATAGGCATCACGGCCGCGGTTCCCCTCTCCGTCTCCAGCAACGACCGCCAGCAGCACCAAGGAAATGATTGAAGAACAGCAAACCAAACCCCAACACTACACAACCCTCTGCCCCCTATTGCCAAAACATCTTCATATTTTTTCCACTGCATTTAAGGGAAATAACAAAGATAGAAGCTTGATTTTGGCTTGGGGCGATTCAGAGATGACTACGATGACGAAGATGAAGGGGAAGAGTTGGCTCGTCAAGAGCGCTTGTTCTTCTTTCTTGGGCCAACTACGTGGGCATTGGTAAGTTGACACTCTCCCAAAGCAAGCACTTGCAGACGCTCACGAACTGCCTCATCCAAAAAGGTAGGATTGACTTGTAAGAAACCGGTGTCTGGAATGCAGCACAACATTGCTATTGGGTTCGTGAGTTCACTTGGGAAAGTGCGAGGAGGGAAGGGGGACTTACTTGGATCTGTGGCTTTCTCATGTTGTCCTACCAAGCCATACAATATGACAGCTACATCACCTTTCTTCAGGTGTTTTGGGTATATCAGTTCCATAACTGCCTTTTTGATAAATATCTTGGCCTGAGTGCCGTCTGGTAAGACCACGCAGTAACTATTGCCATTAAAGTGTTTGACCACGCCAAAGGCCATATCTGGAGAACACGTTAGGGATCAACAAACTCAGAGTGGACAAGTGTACCTATGACAGCGGTTGTGTTTCTTTCTAGAGCTTCAGACTTGAGTTTCCTGATTTCGGATGCGGTCTCGAAGTCTATCTCGATATGTGCCGGAAACAAGTGGGCAATTGAGGGTGAGAGCCTGCACTCAACAACAGTGCTTGCGTTGATGATGTACACCGCTTGGTTCGTGTCCATTTTTCGGCATAATGTTATTCCTTGGATCAAATAGAATCCTGGTACCGTTTGGACTCCACCAGCGACTCTAATATTGGCCTCATTTGCCTGGAGTAGTGTTAGTGGTGTGCGTGTGGGGGTTTTTTGGGGTGTTAGGCCACAAAAGGAACCTAAAAAGTAGAGGGAAAAGAGACTTGTGGTTACCTCTCTATCATAAGCGATGATGCCGTGACCCGTCGTCAACACGGCGCTCACCACAACACTCCTCATGTCACCAATGGCGCACTGCACATATGAGCCACAAGCAGCTTCCGTATCGGCATCAAAGCCAGTTTGCTGTTGCTCATGGACCGGATCAGAGTCGCTGGATTGGGGGGATTCTGGCTTGATTTGTTCTGGTTGCGGCGAGTTGATGACCGGAGGAGCAACCAAAGAAACTTGTGCATGCGGCGCAACGGGGTGTTGTGTCTCATCGTGGTCATCCTCCAGTACAATGGGCGCATTGAGACTACCAAGCCCAGCATTACTTGTAGTCTTGCAACGCTTAGGGACTGGTGACAAAGGAGAATCGACGTGGTGCATCACTTGCAGACTCATGCCAGGAGCACGGGCCTTCAGAACAGGAGGAGGCAGTTGAACTGCCGGAGTAAGGCAAAGACGACCATCGCGGTCGCCCCGCAGTTGCAAAGATGCAGCAGGCTGTGGGGGCATCCTGCCAATTCCAATACGGCTGGGTTCAGATGAGTCATCCCTGCTGGAGGCTGCTGGTACATTTTCAGGGCTATGGCGATGATGTTCAACCTCAGCAAGGGAATGACGAACAGCATCAGCAGCAGTAGTAGTAGGGCTAGCATCAATAAAGCGATTTCCCGATTCAACATTATTCACACCTTCTTGAAACAATGGCGAACCTGTGTGGTTTCAGTGTAACTTAAGAGAAGGGAAGATTCTTTGCGTGACTGTGCCGTGGTGAAGAGTTTTTACAGTGAGTGTAATAAATATAATAAACTCACAAACCTAGGCGAGGAACAGCGGCATCACCAATCACGGCATAATCTGGCAAGCAACAGTCGCAGCCCGGTGTCACCGGGAACTTAAAGTTTGGGCACAGCCTATCATAAGCTTGAACAATGTAAACTTCTTTGTTGATCCTGGAAATAGAAATATGTTAAAACAAATGTAAAAAAAACCAAACTAGAGCAAGCAAGATGTGGAAAATGTATATACGATACAAAAAACAACCAACTAAGCCACACCACACCTTTCCACGCGTTTGACGACCGCGGATTTGACCGCTATGGCCTGCCACACCTTCGGCACGGGCCGCCATTTGGTTGTAATAAGGCCAATGTACTTCTCGGTTGCAAGTTCCGTACCAGTTATCGGATCTAGCTTAGTGCCTTGGATTTCGTATTTTCGGACGAGGCCGTCTGGATCGGGGCCAGGAACAGCCTGGATATCTTCAATGCTCACAACGGCATCGTACTGCTCCCCTCCCATCTCGTCCATCATTGGTCCCTCCATCGTGAGTTCTTTGTTGAGTTTGCTTGTCATGGTGTCCGACGGGCGGGATGTTTGTGGCCTTGGTTTGTTTGAAAAAAAGGACTACAAAGTAAACCGGCGGATCTCGCACCTTTTTTTTTCATATTTTTTTTCAAAAACTGCTCTCCAATTGGTCCGAAATTGCAATTGGTGGATAAACAAGTACCCTGAAAAAAGCTTCCTCACTGGAACCTGGTTGCTTGGAGCTGGACCGTCAAACGGCAAGGTGGTAAGAATGTACATTGAACAACCGTGTAGGACCACGATGAAGAGCGGAAGAAGCCAGTTGGGTTAAACTGTGGAATTATTACTTGTTGAAAAGTGTAAGGATGGGTTGTACATGCGGTTGTGTGCAATCGGCTCTGTGAACCACACTGGACACTAGAAGTAGTTGCAATTGATGTTGCTAGCACCAAGGGCACAAATCGGAAGTAGTAGAAGTAGCTAAGTACGTTAAATCCCAGCCAAGAGGTAATGGAAGCTGGAAACTTAGCACAAGAACTTGGAGAGATTAGAGGAATGGCCACGAGAGCAAGCTGACATCCATCAATGTGAAGAGACACAGTTAATCTAGAAAAAAGATGAGAAGGAGAAGGAAGAGCTCAAGAAATTACTTGATGTGGATGTGGCAAGACACGATAACCCATACTCAGCGTTCTAGTAAAGTGTTCAATTCGATTTTGCGTTGAATATTGGAGCCTCAACACAATGACAGGCAAGGATGTATATCCTGCACCCGCTGTGATGAGTGCAACATCCTCTAGGAGAGAACATATCTTGGTGGAAGCTAGACACATTCAGTGGATATTGACAAGTGAAGATGGTAGAAGAAGGGTATACCTAAGACTACTTTTATTTATCCATTCAAACACCCTGCCATGCATTTGGTTTAGTGATGTCACAAATATTTTCGCCTTTGAGGGGTTTCGTGTACACACCCCTAAACCACAAAAAACACAAAAATCCAAATTCATGTGTCAGAAATTATGAAAAATTTTTTCAAAAACTTTTTCCATAGAAATACTTAGCGGTCATTAATCGCACGCTGTTTGTTAGTTAGAAGACAAAAGTATTGTTCTGTATGGAGAGGAAATATACCTGATTGGTGAACAACTTCTTCTAGATGATCCACAATACGGCCCAATGTGGTGACCCTCTTATTAATCAAATCAGAATTGCGAGTAATGGAAGCAGCAGCCTGAATGCTTTAGGAGAGGGGAGGCAGGGGAGGTAAAATACCAGCGGCCATTCCAAGAGAGTCTTAATCTGGTACAACAGTGCCGTAATTCGTGGTATTGTCTCAACATAAGTTTCATTGGGGTTTGCGGTTTGTACTCCAGAGACACTTGCTTTCTGTCGGGGCTCCGCTTGTTTTCCAGTTGGTTCCACAGAAATTTCATCATATTCCAGCGTTGGGCCCGCAAACGCCCTTAGAGAGCCCTTCGGAACCAGGGGATCAAGCTGTACTTCCGTTAACATAAGTTTTTCCTATTGTTGAAGCTGGAAACCTTCAGAATCTCAACAAGCCCTATTTTAAGTCCAGAGGTAAGCTGGTGCATATGTTGGATGTCTGGTCGGACCCTTTCAAAAAGTGAAGTCTCCCCAATGTGGGTCTGAAAATATTTATAATAGTGGTTTTACAAATAGTGGTTTTCCAAAACAAAAATAATACAATTGAGTGACAAAAGGAAAATGTTTGCACACCACGCCAGCCAAATCTGCGAGAAGTAACGTCATTCTGGTTGCCACGCCCCCCACAATAGCACCCATCGCCTCGCCACTAACAAACACGGTCCTATTGCTCAAATTCCCCCCCGTAGAAGATGTAGTAGTACTAGTCGAAACAGGTTGCATTTGCGACAGATGAATGTTGTTTGAAGGGTATTTGTTTGTTGGAAGATATGCATCTTTCCCGTGGCATTGTGATACGGATATTTGTTACGCGCACGCAATCACCACTATCAAGGGTTTTTTTGACCGTTGATGGGGTTTTCATTTTTTGATGGACAAAAATTTCTTTGTTTTTGTTGGAAAATGCGGCATTTTCTATGCGACGACGGACCTCAGTGCTTCTATTTAAGCTATTTTCGTATTCAATTCCAGGGGAACATACTACACTGTGGCAATGATGTAGTATTCAACATTTTTTTTTGAGTTTGAGCGACTCAGCAACCACCCTAGTTCAATGAACTGAATGTACGATGAAGATTTTTTGGATGGGATACGAAATTTTGCTTCCATGTTGATGTGTAACTAGCAACAAAAATGTGCTGCATATTTGATAACTCCAAGTACTCACTTTTTTAATATCACACAGTCGTCCTTCAATTGTCCAGCATCGAATGAAGAATCATAATATCTTCTTCCTTCCTGTTCACGGGGAATTTGTGATTCCTCTCACTGAGAATTTGAATGTGCTCGATCTAAGTAGAGATACCTTGAACACATTTCCTCTTGCTATTCTGTCCCTACCCATCCTGAGATAGCTTAATTTGAGGTACTTTGTGACCTAGAGTACCCTATTTTGTAATTGTTTGGTTCAAATAGCATCAGCCACAGTTCTGGTGAAGGGTTTCCGTGTATGGAAAGTTTCGAATTGACTTTTCTATTTCGTCCAACCCTCTTGTTGAGTTAAAGGTTTTGTAGATAGCTTCTTCGTAAAATTTATTTAGTAAATAGATTATAGACGTTTCAGCAAGCATGTATCATTTCCAGTGTGTCACATTAAGACCTTCTTTCAACTGAGTATCAGTATGCCACATATTAGTGGCCTCTCGAAGATATTACCGGCATTTCCTCCAGTAATCCAGGATCTGAGTGTATCTTCCATTGGATTAGCATTCTACCCATCCTCTTGGACTGATTTTGCCGTTTTGCAACGTTTGTACTATTCTTTGCAATACAACTTAGTGGTTTTTTCAGATTAAATAGTTCCTTGAATTTTCTTGATGAATTGCCCCCAATGACTCCATCACTCGTCTACATGAAATCGTTGAATATTTCCGGCAATAGCTTTGTCTTTTTTCTCAATGTATCCGTTATTCTTATCTCTGATACAAACCAGGTGTGATCAAAATGTCTACACAATGAATCTGGATATTATTAATTAGGAATAGGACAACCTTTTTGAGGAGACGCCTCCCACAATCGGATACCTCACGAAATTGGAGTTGGAAACGGGAAAAGTAAGTTGACAGGGAGTTCTTCTGTAGGCAAAACGGCAATGTTCAGAGATAAGATAGCTCTGACACACACACAAAGGAAATATGCTCTTGCTACTTATGGTAATAAAGGTAACCATTTTGTCATGCACTCACTTTGATAAGAGGAATGAGAATTCCGATTACTCTTTCTGAAAGACAAGAAAATGACCATCGACATAACTCGGAATACCACGTGCATGTAATTTTCAGGTTCAGTTGGAAGAATGTTTTAATATCCTTCCAGAGACACACAACTCGAGGGCAGGCAGTAGAGTCTCTTTGCGAAGTAGGGACTGTTCACCTTACTGCTGGAGATGATCTTTTTATTATTGGCATTATTTCCTCCCTGTACAACTACCTACACACCACAGAGTAATGATGGAGAAGCACCCCTCTCCCGTTCCCACTAGTGCTTAAGATAGCCATGGATATGCCTGTGATATGCACTTCTTACATGACTCAGCACCTCAAATCTACAGAGATTTAAAAAGCCCAAACATAATTCCTTATCTTACTTTCTTCAGGTGACAGGTCTTCAAAATACAGTAGCAAGTGAGGTTGTTGATAATCCTGGTATTGCCCAAAGTATCATCTTGACTCGTTCTCACTTTTGCCTTTGATACACCTGGCTTGCTCCTGAAATTATGAGGAAAGGACCCTTCACCACTAAATCTGATGTTTATTCCTATAGTCAGGACACCCACTCCCTTACTCCGTAAGCGATTCCAGTTGTAGGTGATTTTATGTGAAATGATTGCACGGGAGACATACTTTGGGAAATTATCCTGAAATACTTTTGGAAATTATACTTCAACATCATCACTGATGAAGAGCTACCCTCTGGTAGGTATTCTGGGCTGCCCAACCCTCGCCTTGTAAGCCTCAGGCTCCCTTATTATTCCAGCTCAAGAGATTAGAGTGTACCGCATGCCATCGTGAGTTGATTCTTGGGAACACTCTGTATTATACTGTCATTTCAAATCAGTTTGTAAGGATAAATTTACCAACATTTTATCACACTGAGGTTACAACACCATGTTTTTTTAGCAGCAATACACGCAACAAGAGCAAGCATGTATTCCCACATGGTCATACAACCACGAAAACTAAGGCTCCAAGTTGTTCTTCTCACAAGCTCGTAGCGATCAGTACCCATAATTCAGCATACCAAATAATACCGGTGCCAAATACAAAACACAAAAAAAAAAAAAACCGGGAAATCCCCTAATAAGTGGTATTTCTAAATTGCACTGTGATGATGTAAGACCTTTCTTGGCTTTCTGATCAATGTCTCAATTTCGGGTACCTTTATTTGGCTCCAAAAACAAACAAAGGAAAAACGAGGTTTTTATCGGTAAAAAAGGTCCCCAGCTTGTGCAAGTTGGGGAGAACCTTGGTTGGTTGCAGGACTGACCAACATAGAGTAGGTCCCAGAAAAAATTAATCTACTCAGAATTTTTAATCCAACTTGCAATCGTTGGGTTCTGGTAAAGGGCCAAGTATCTTTTTTCATGTTAACAGCAAAGTCAGTTCATGTGTGCTAGCATCAGGTCAGACAACCCTAAGGTGGGTCTGGTAATGCTGGGCAAAGCAAACTGAGGAACAGGATTGAGACAAAGTAATGAACAGTATTCAAGGGAGAAAAAGCAAATGTGAAAAAGTGTGTAAAATCTTTGAACAAACCCTTGAAATGTTGTAGAGGTAAACCGCCAGGGACCGCAGGACGGACCGCAAAGAAAACCGCCAGGGATCGCAGGACGGACCGCAAAGAAAGTAACATACCAAACCAAACAACACCAAAAAAAAGGGGGAAAA